>VOPJ01012863.1:0-51968 GCA_014673585.1 Semibalanus balanoides
CAATTTCGTGACCTCACCATTATAAGTCAATGGGGAAATATTCAAATGCTTCCTGTTCCAAGGATACGCAAGATAGCTTTCTAATTCCTTTTGGATCATTCTATTATAAGCCATTCTTGAAGACCTAGGCGCCATTTTTGTTCAGTGACCCCTGCAGGGTCAGCCGAGGTCATCCAAGGTGAACAACAGTTGTTTGTAATAACTCTTGACACAATGAAGATAGATAAGTGAAACCGACACCATTGTGTTTGTCTCTAAGCACGTCTTCCAATATGGCAGCATGACTACTTGTCACCACTTGACCTTGACTACCCTCTGCCTGAGGTCAAATTTTTAAGCTGACCGAACCTGGTCAAATGTAATATGAGTCGAAGCGCCTTGAAAAGTAAAACACGATGACGTCAAAATTAATGCCTTGCATTTATTAGGTAAAAAGCTACTGTGAAAACTGTTTTGCAAAAAATAACTTTTTTGACCTTTGATGACCTCTGGAGCCTAAACTATTGTCCTGTGCTAAAATCTGAGAACACACTCGCGATTGCATTTTTAAAAGCTATCGACTGCTTTTTTCCGTTTGTTCCTAGCTTTCATAGTTCCCGAGATATTCGGGGAGTTCGAAGCAAAACCAAAAACTCGAAAATATGACCTTTGATGACCTCTGATGACCTCAATATTGACTTGATAAAAAAGGGTTTAGAATCTGCTTGTTGAGGGCGTTCGAAACCTCTATTCTGCGTCTTTCTAGCCCTATTAGTTTTCAAGTTAAAGAAGAGACAAGTTTTGTCACCACCGCGCAGAAAGTGCCGCTGACTGAAGCAAGGTTGTGACGTCACAACCACAAGGACCTGAGCTTAATTGTTTTAGTTTTTGATAATTTCTGAGTTCATTTCGCATTTCTATTATTTTTTGTTTGAGTTTATATAATACACAAATTCTCATTATTTTTATGAGACCATAAAAACGGTACCCTACAAATTGGTCCCAACCCCATTCCCGGAGCGCGCCAATTTTCGACTTAAACCGTTTGTAATACTTTTATTTAGCGGAATGTGCTTTTTTAAATAAAAGTTTTCGAAAATACCACGACGGGAAATATCAAACTCTACCGAGCCGAGCAGTTCACTCGCGGCAGTCGGGTCCCATCAAGCAACAGCACGCTAGTAAAGGCGAACGTCCGATCGCTATGTGGCTCCGCCCTCGACTCCACCCATCACTCGCAACTGACCGGTCACGGGTCGGGCAGCGCCGGTTCTTGGGTCATTCAGGGCGGAGCTAAGCTCTAACGTCAGAGCATTGCCCCTCCCTCTTCCGTGGATAAGTTCACGCTCCGTTCAAAAAGATAAACTGAATCCATCTTTCCAAGGCCAGCCGTTCCCACCGAGCGGAACGGGTCACCGTCGCGTCCTGGTTCACACCGCGAGCGTGGAAACGGGAGCGGAGACCGTCCCGCGGTTCAACAAAGTGATTTTCCCTATCCCGGCTCCGTTCCGTTTACGTTCCGTTCACGTTCCGCTTGTCTCCGTTCCCGGTGCAAACGGGCCTTAAGATGGAAATAAAAAGGCACTGTCGGTAGACCTTGACAAGAGTATAACGTTGAAAAACTGACCAATACTTGAATACACCTATACTGAACAGGAAAAGGTCACTATTGACGGGTTTACAGAGCCGATATTGCTCGCCGAGATTGTCGCTGCTCGAAACGACCAACACCTATCATCTTCAGAAATGCTGACGCAACCTAAATCGGTATCACGACGCCAGCCTTCGAGCACTTGCGTCATCACCGCCCCCAGCTGTCAGAAATACATACTCACGGGTCCAGAGTCCCTAACCAGTCCACGGTACTGACACCGAACCACCTCCCGGTCGACATTTACCTCCGATCTTCTGGCCGTGTTTCAGCACAGTGGGCCGCGCCCTGCTGACGTGTTGGCTGAGCGAGGGCAGACGATCGTCCACCGTCTCCTGCAGCCAGTCGTAGGCCGCCTCCGTCCTGCCACCGCCCGACGGCGGGGCGACCTCCGACTTCTCGGCGACCTCCGACTTCTCGGCGACTTGAGACGACATGGCGGCACAGCTCTGCGTCCGCGTGTCACGTAGACTGCCGCAGCGCGTCGTCCGGCGTCTGGCGGTCGGCGCGCGTCACACCTGTGTCGGCAGCTGAGGTGGCAGCAGACAACTGAACACTTGTGACCCACCACCGTCGGACGGTAATCGGTGGATCGGACCGCCGCGCAGGAGAGCACTCAAGAGCACGTGACGGTGACTGTGACGGCCGTGCGCAGTGAGTCGGCACAGAGACGTGGTGACGAGGAGAGATGTCTGGGAGGCCTGGTGAGCCGGTCAGCACTCACAGCCGTCTATCGCTCCATCTGAACCACGGATCTGGTGTGGACCATCCACGCCGCGACGGTTGTCTTGTCACCGTTATGAGGAAAACTGGCACACTAGGAAAACCGGCCCGAGGCATCCCTTCCTGTCTGTCTGGATGGTGGGCGCCGGGCGACGATTTTGCATGTCATTACAGCCACGCCGATACATGCGTTGATAGTAGGCACTGATGATCACATTCAATGGGGCTGTGTTGGATACTTACCTGGTGACAATTCAAAAGTAGCATGTGACAGCATGCTTAGTTAGCATTTCTAGCTCGCTATGTACGCGGTCTGCAATGTCTTATGGTGACCTATGTAATGCATTTGTTGAATAATCATGTTTAAACATAATTTGCTTAGCCATGTTGCTTTGCAGTTCAGCTCTGTACATATTTACCACAACATGCACAATCATTCCTGCTAACAGTCATCAACAAAGCCCAGCTGCTAGCTTTTACATCCCAAACAACATCTTCATTTTCCAATGTCATTGGGCAACATGATGAAAGATGGAAAGTCAGTGCAGAAAAGCTGGTAGAACACAGGCAAAGACTTTCATTCCTACCATCCATGAGCATATTCATGCCATTAGTGTACCTTATCCAGAGGTAATGAACGCAGAGGAAAGAATGGAAGATCCATCCTGATAAATTTAACTACAGGTTCTCCTACTAGCATTCAACTGTGGCCAGCACTGCATGGCCAGCAAATCAACGAATACAGCAGCCGATTCAGCTTCGAAAGAAGAAGAGGAGGCACCACCTGAGTAAAGGGTCTCAATACTCGAAAGGGTACATTCATGACTTTTACTTAAGGTAAATACTTATCCCAGCCAACTGTACGAGTCCAATCACTGCCTGTGCCCCCAATGCATCTTTTTGCAGTACAGATGGAAAGTTAAGTTGTATCTGGTTCCTCCCTCATCAACACAACTAGAGAGAAGATGGCATTTAGATGCAAAAAGTCATGCTGACATTGAAGCAATAAGATCACTGGTTGATCAATGTATCACAAAGCTATGCAATACATCTATTCACGAATAGTGTCATAATAACTAAAAGAAAGCAAATGCAATTGCTTTATGATAATTAATTTTCTTATAAATGAATTAATTAATTGAGTATTCTAGCAGATCAGAAGCATACCCAGTTTAAATGTCAGAAATAGATAATGCCCTGGACCAGACTAGTTTTATGGTTCATCAATCAGCAAGATTAAGGCATGCTTATTGCTTACTATCAAAATATGTGTTTTTATGAATGTCAATAACAAATGAGTTTTCCCTTTAAATTTGATGACATGGACCAAGTTTTGAAACCATTCCAAACAAAGCAAGTACCAATCAGTCACACAAAAACACACTGCTTAACTGGCCATTGTCTGCCAGAAACATTGCAGCCTGTCAAAGCTCACAGCATAAATCCCAAAGTTGCCAAAAAAGGCTATTTAGTTAATTTACTTCAGTTCTGATGCTGTTGAAATAAAACTAAAAACAAATAATATTTTGAACTTGCATATTTTATATAGACTCTTTTATGCATGGGTTTCAATTTTTGAAAGACAAATTTAGCTCAATATTTACAATGGAAAGTTTTGAGTTAAGCGCAAAATGCTAACAGAAGCTTATTGTCTGAGCCAAAAATGATAACTAATACTTTAATTGAAATCTGATAATTCATTCTAACAGTTAATTATGCCTAATCCCCGATGTCTCAGAAAGAAGACAGGAACTTGTAGCTCAACTCCAGGTAAAATAACACTCACAAGGTTCCTTCGCATGCCTCACAATGATGAGACCAAACAAATCTCTTGGCAAGTTGCCAAGCAAGTCACTTATGCCAATGATTTTAACGCAGGGCCCAATTCCCGTGCCAAATAATCGTGAGCTCAGCATGCTGTGTTATTTGCAGTGTTAAAATGTATTTTAATTGTGCAAAGATGTTTGTCCCCGCCCGATTGATAAGACCATCCAATGGAACACACCTCTCGAAAGCTTATAAATCCTACCGCAAGATGTCACTCAAGTCGGTCGAGCCGATGACACGGCAGCTTATGCCAGCGCTTTAGCGTTGTTCACCCTTCTTTGGGCCCTGGTGGGCCTTCTTTGGGCCAGATCGGTATGAAATGATGAACGGCACCGTTTTGACCGGTGTGCGTCGATTGGTGAAGGTCCCGACTCACTATCTCGGACAGGTTGAGTTTCAGCGTGGCATTAGCGTTTTTGACCCTTCCTCTGGACCCTGGTGGGCCTTCTTTGGTCCCGATCAGTATCAGCGGCACTACGTCACCATTTCCGACCACGTCACGTGGATTGGTCAAGCTTCCAAGTCGCTATCTCTAATAAGTTCCGAGTTTCAGCGTGGCAGTAGTGTTTTCGGATTTTCTTTGGGCCCTCGTCAGCCTTCTTTGGGCCCGATCGGCATGAAAGGTGAAACGGCAACCTTACAAGAGCGTAGCCTTCGAATGATGACAGAATGAAGTCTCTAACTTGTGTAGTTTCAGAGTTTCAGTGTGGCAGTGAACCATGGCAATTCAATCTATATACCCCCGCACACCGCTATCGGCCCGAACGACATGCGTGCCACCTGGTGGTAAAAATAACGTGGTGCCTCCCATTGAAGGTCTCCTCCCCCACCCAAACCGAGGTTTCCCACTTCCCCTTCCAACCAAATGTTTCCCACTTCCCCACCCAAAACCCCAACAGATTCCCACTTTCCCAAAATAGTATTATTATGACTGACAGAAAAGTGTACCAGAGCCTTATACCAAAGCTATGGCGTCATTATCAAAAGCATAATTGAACCTGACTTACCTAACAGTCTTGTACTTGTAGACAACCTAACCCTACAGTGTAAAAGAGTTGTCCAGTGTATTTAAGTCTAGCATATTAATAATCATAACAAATTTGTCAGAAGAAGTATGTAAATGTTGCTGTGATGTCTTAGATATCAAAAGGTTGTAGTCTAGTCAAGTATATACTATGTAGTCAAGTATATACCACAAGTCATGTTGTTTTTGTTGATATTATAGTTTTGGTATTACTGGTACACTTTTCTGTCTGTCATAATAACACCCTTCTTCCATTAGGAACCTAAGAACACCACAAACTGGGTAGGTCAATTCATGAACCAAGAAGATACATTAGATCACTACCATATTTAATGTGGCACAATACTTGAATGACAAACAGAACGACAGTCAGCTGACTTGCAAACAAAGTTTGGTGGTAGGCAAGGATACAAAATTGGTGACCAGTGAGATCAAATTATTTAATTTGTAATTAGTTATAGTGCAAAATGTCACTGGGAACTGGGAAGACATCCTTAGTAACTAAATATGATATTCTTGATGCATTGGTAGGTATAATATAGGGATTAAATAGCATACCTGTATGTAGGGGACCTCCATGGGTACAAATGTAAATGAAATGCATGCAAAATAAAACAATACATAGTCATACAAACAGGATGATGATCAGCTTAAGGGCCCGCAACAAAATAGTTATACAACGTCTATCATACCTACAAACAGGAGTCAGTGATACCAAAAGTAAGATGAATTTCAAGCTTCAAATATGTCCGAATCTCAAATTTTTCATGCTATCAGAATGCAGATGGTCAAAGAAACAATTTTTGACCTAGCATTTTTAGATGTTTCAAAACTTAACTAATTCATCACAAGTTAACTATTTTGACATTCTGCATGTTTCCAGACACTATTTTGTACCCTTACCTTACAATTTCTTCCCGGAGTGGGAGCACCATAATATTCATAGAATACTGTGCCTCCATGTGTGTCACGCCATGTGACTAGAGCTGCAGTTTTATAACGTCAGTAGGTATCCCGGGACAGCCTAGTTCCGCTGGCTGGATGGAATTAATATGGCGTAACCTCTAGTGGCTTTACAACACATTCCTATGTGGTTAGGGATTAGCAAGTCAGGATTAGCTGGGGCAGAGTTTACGAATGGGATGGCCGATGGAGATTGCAAAAAAACTGTAAATAATAATACTGCAGCTCTACCGACAATCAGCTGTTGTGTAAACATAATTTGGCAATGAGCAACACAACGCAGCAGTGAGATAATTATTGAAGTTATAATTAGTTATAGTGCAAAATATCTCAGGGAAGACATACATAGTTACTAAATGTGATATTTTGTACCAAATAGTGGGTATATTAAAGGGATTAACTAAATACTAAGGCGGCAAACTGCAAAGTCTGTGGGTATAGCCCAGAAGATACTGATGCATTGTTTTAAATTCGGATAGCATGACAAATCTGAGTATAGGACGTGTCCAGGGTTACAGCAGTTGACCCTACCTACATTCAAGGCCTTATATCACCACATACCTGCAACAAGGTAAAGACGGCGAACTCCAGTCTTCTTTTCCAAAGTCTCCAAATTATCCGTAAACATGTTCTTTTGGTGCAGTAGTTTATCGAAATCACTAAGCGACTTTGTGATTTTTTCAGTCATGATGTAAAGTTTGAAACTTACAGCAAATTTCTGGAAAACTTAACTACTCAACCGACCCAACCGGCGGACGAAGGCGAAGTGGGAAAACGCGTTGAGAGAAAATGGTTTTTAGAGCCGGCAAAAACTGTTCGTCTACTTCGTCGCATATATCTAGACAACTATGGCGCACCATAGAAGGATTTCGAGAACTTTAATAAATTCATTCTGTTACCGAATTTGCTACTTAAATCACCAAACAAACTGCAAATTTCAAGAAAAATAAAGTTAACCAAAATCACTTAATCAGCACTGAAATATTATTTTNGCCTCCAGCCAGCCAGGGCAGCTGCAATACGACGCCTCCAGCCAGCCAGGGCAGCTGCAATACGACGCCTCTAGCCAGCCAGGGCAGCTGCAATACGACGCCTCTAGCCAGCCAGGGCATCTGCAATACGACGCCTCCAGACAGCCAGGGCAGCTGCATATGACGTCTTCAGTAGTCCAGCCAGCCGGTAGGCAGACATACTTTTGAGCGAGGTGTTCAGTAGCTTGAGGAATTTATTTGTGTGAATAAAATAATCCCGTCACCGAAATGACTAATCTGATCACCGAAATGACTGAACATATCACCGAAAATCAATGCAACCAAAATACCTTAACCTGCACCGAAACGCTGACTAACGCCAAAACTTAAACTAGTGTCCCTGCGCCAAAGGCGCAGGTGCAATAGTTTTGCGCCGAAGGCGCAATCTTGGCGCCGCAGGAGCCCCCAAACCCACGAAGGTCGACCTCAAACCCATGGAGGGCGCCCTAAGCACACACAGCCCCCAAGCCCATGGAGGGGACCTCCCTCACCGAAACGCTGTTTTCATCACCGAAACAGCTGGTTTCATCACTGATGTTACCATATCAACTATAAATACCAGATGCCACGTATCATTCCATCACCTAAAATGGCTTATAATCACTGAATTGCTTATCCATCACCGTTCTCTTCATTCCAACAGTACTTTTTCGCCTGAACATTTGTCGGCACACCGCGCCGGCCCATTCCAGCCCATCGCCCTGTAGCAAACATGACCAGCACCACGATCTGAACGAAAGTCATCGTCATCAGATGACTCCATCTCCAAACGGCTGCAAGTTGCAACCCCTCCAACCTCTCACGGTAGATAAACAGTACACCAAGAACCTTGCAGGGGCAGCTCAAGGAGGCGGGGGGGGGGGGGCAACGGGGCTGGCAGTCCTCCCCTCAATGGAAATTGGCGCAGGGGCACTAGTTCTGCGCCCGAAGGCGCAATCTCGGCGCCGCAGGCGCCCCCAAACCCATGAAGGGCGACCTCAAACCCATGAAGGGGGCCTAAGCCCATGGAGGGCGCCCCCCAAACCCACGGAGAGCGCTCCTCATTCCGGGAAGCGCTCTCCGTGATGTCCAAAAACATCCCGAATTTCATACCTTCGGAAGGGCGCCCTCGAAAACCGGAAGCGTGCCCTCGAACGCGATAAGGCATGCACATCAAATCTGAGGAGGGCGCCCAAATTTGAGATGGGAGCCCCATAATTCATAGATGGCGTCTTCAAGCACATGAAGGGCGCCATCCCCCCAATTCCATAAGGGCGCTCATAATTCCGTGGAGGGAGCCCAATGCCTGAAAAGAACCCCAAACTTCGGAAGGGAGCCCCAAAACTCGAAAGTGCGCCCTCGATCTGAAATATCAATGAAATATGTATAGAATAATAGGTACGTTGGTAATAATGGCGTTTTATTGTCGTTTGATGCCATTTTTGGTGGAAAAACGATAAATGTTGGAAAAATATTCAATCATCGAGTTGTAATGCAAATCTCAAATTTAAAACGTCTAAAGAAACTAAATGTATTTTTTCAAAATGGCTCTCTCAGACTTGCGCAATCTGGGATTTTAGCCTTCTCGGCAAAACAAAATAAATACAAATATACAAAACTGATTTTTTAAAGAAAAAATAGAAGCTGCTCCCCTCGGGTGCCAAAAAGGCGCACCGGGCTTGCAACCTCCTCCGCCCTCGATGAAAATCCTTGATCTGCCACTTGGATTGACAAAGATAAACACGCCAGACTGTGCCCGACTGCTTCAATCTCTGAGAAGCCTTCTAACCACTAATTTCACGATCAAAGTACGTCAACGTGCTCAATGCTATACAACACGTTCTAAAGCAGAGGGTCGCTTATCGCTAGCCGTATTTGCCGCAAAAATATGCAGCCATATGAAACAACTGTTTAGCAGCAACTGCATTTTTAGATGAAAACGACATTTCAGTAGGTTTTCAAACAATATACTAGATTTGGCTTCTTATTTTTTTGTTTCTTGCGGTTACATTTTAGTTGTAGTAATCAGCATAGCATTTGTGATTGAATTGAATGATAATAAATACAACTTATCAATTATTGAAGCAGATTAGCGCTACTGACGCTCAAAATGGTCGTTTCGGTGATGCTGCGAGTCATTTCGGTACTGGTTCAAGCCAATCCGGTGATGTCTTAGTCCTTTCGGTGATGGTACAAATCAATTTGGTGATGCGTTATTTCATTTCGATGATATCAGCAAAATGGTAATGTTTAAGTCATTTCGGTGATGAATTAGTCAAAACGGTGATGGATAAGCAATTCGGTGATTTTAAGTTACTTTAGGTGATGGGATAATATACTCTAACTTCATTTATTGCATGAATCATCCGGTAATAGCACGGTCGGATTTCATTATTTCATCATTTCTCTCTTTTATCATTTCTGTGAGATTTTAGGTAATATATATTAATCTGTCTCGTGAAAGTTTATCAAGCTGTAGAAGCCTCTTTAAAGCTGAGGACATCATTGCCTTAGTCAATAGACATTGCTCCCTCATTTTTTTCATTTTTTTTTGCAAGATACAAATAAGCCCGAAATGAAAAACAGATGCAAAACAACATCAGTATTTTCAAAACCTGACAGTTTCAAAGCCAACTTCTCTTCAAAACCGCTGCCTTGAATGATTGTGAAATATAGTAATGCATTCTGAAAAATGAGCGAATTCTGATGCAGCCGCGCTTTTAATCTGTGTCGTTAACTTGCTCCCAAAATCTGTGATTTCGTTATGGCATACGGCTGCTTTATGCTTCAAAAATGATATGACACAAGATAATAGCCGTTTTCACATGAATGGATGATTTTGCGCGAAATGTTTTTAAACATTTTAAAATGTTTTAGAAGTAGCCGTTTTCACGATGGACTAATTTGCGAGAAATGTTTTAAAACATTTCTCCCAAAATAGTATATCGTAGAAACAGCTAATAGCAATGACATTTCATTATCACCAAGCATTGCAAAACAAGCAAAACAAATCATTTTAATGAATCTTGATTTAGAAAGAAACCTTGTTTGAATCATTTCATCATCAATGCGCGCGTTACTACTATCAAACCGCATGCCTTTGATATCTTGTAAATGTATCTACATATTATTGAGTCGGCATTTTTCCAATAATACATGTATTGTATTTATGTGGCTAAGCTAGCTTATGGCAGAGCTTATGAGAGTGAAGCACCATTAACATTAACATGCAAGCACATCCATATTATTCTGTCTCATTCTTGGTTTGCTGAGATGGCAAGGATGAGATCCTTGAAACGCTGTGATAGGCTACTCTAAACTTTGTGTGAGCAATGGCATGCACGATCTCTGATAACAAACTGATAACCAGCTGTCTGCATTCACCGTGATCAAAAACATGATCAGCTGGCGGCAGAACATTTAAAGCCGGCATTGTTTCAAGATGGTGGCATGTCGCCGGTAATCATACACAATCAGCTTCTGCACTGCAACGGTACCTCCAGATAAAAATCACTAGCTTCCGGTCCCTGCTGAGAACCTGATATTATCTGGGCTTCTGGGAGACATATAATCCTATTCTCGGCTTGGTATAACATGGAGACAGTAAGATAGGTATGTGATTACTGATTATACACTTTCGTGTAAAATGTGTTGGGGTATGTTACGAAGTTTCCATTCAAGTAGAAAACAGCATCACTGGAGAAACTGTCAAATGACCATATGTGAAGTTCACTAGGTTACAGTGTATGAGCAGAGCAAAGTACGGTGACAGTGAGAGCAGCGCCAACACAATTGACGGTGAAGGACTTACCCACAAAATGTTGAAATGAGAAGACTGCTCACGAACAAAATACTCGCTGACCGTGACACCATACTCCCTGTATACCGGTAAAATCACACTCATAACAGTGGCATACGCAAAAACGAACTCAACGTGGCTTCTGGAAATTTGACTCGACTTGCAATACATACCAAGGGGTGTCGTCACGGATGGTTGCCTGCCTCTTCGGTCCGAAATATTCGCACCGCACCGAGCCGCGTGCGGCGACAGCAGAGTCGAACCAGAGGTCCATTGACGTCATCGCTAATGCTAAGCCGCTCGGCAGCCGACACATGGGGAGTCCCGTGATAACATCCCCCTGGGCGGACAAATATCTGACGGGCAGCCGATGTCGAGCCGACATCGGGCCGACGTCGGCATGCCGCTGCCGAGATGCCAACATCAGCCTACGTCGGCCCGACTTCGTTATGCTTACTAACTACTAAGAAACTTCGGGGCCTCGCATCTGATATTTTTTTGATTTTTCTTGTAGTTGTGTTGTGTCAAAATTTTAAGAAAATAGGCTCAGCAGATGTGGTGCCAGGCTCCTGTTTTGGGAGGGTGTTGCAAATGCGCTTATGTGGCGCAAAGTTCCTTCGTTGTTTGCAGTGCAATAATTGCGTCTGAAACATTTTCACTGCAACATGCATAAGACAAGCTGAGATTGTATATATTTTGTGGAAGAGGCGTACTTAGGTACACAAAATGGGAGGCCTTCCTTCAAATTTAGGTCCAGCTTGAATCAGCGAGATGATAAGAGCGTTACGCGCATGATGCTCGACGTTGTTTATCTGGAACCGTCTTTTGCACAACATATTATATTACACAAACTAGAACAAATAATGCCACATTTGACGTTCATATCGTCCCAAACATTAACGAACCGCACATTTTTGTTTTCAGAAAGTAGCTCCATTTTACATTCCCTGAATATGCCTATGATATTTTATAACTTTACTTTGATACTTGTAGTGAAGACCAGTGCATTTCTAGCTCAAACACGTTTGTTGTATTACAATCGGTCAAACCACATCGCTGCGATGACCATTAGAAAAATCCCCCTGGCCCCCATTTTGTTAATGTATGGTTTAAGAATAATATTATCATGACAAATCGAATGGTGTTTGTAACATTGAAATCGACCAAGCAGTTCTTGAGAACTCGTGGAGGGTCTGCCTTGCCCCCCCCCCCGCGGCCTCTGCACGTGTAAGCAATTTCTGGCGCCACAAGGACCATGCCACACACGTAGATTGTCCAGTTAGGACCATTATACAGAGTAGGTATGGTGTGTTACTTCCACCAACTTTATTATGGCTCCAAAATTATATTAATTTAAAACATACGGGACTGTCCTTTAAGATGGTTCTGCTATGCTGCTAAATTTGCATAATTTCTGAACCAGCGTACATAATTATGCAGGATTTCAAATCATATAGGTCTATCTGCGAAATCTACAAGATTTCTTATTAAAAATTTCGCAGATTATTGCCCAATCTTACAAATGTTTCCACTGGTGCATAGTGGTCACGTCAGCGAAATGTTGCCTGATCTGGGGTGGTAGGGTGGGGTAAGCTGAAGGTCACGGAAATGTTGACCGGGGGAGCGTGCTTCAGAAAACCAAAAGTTTGCGCCTATAGTTGGTGTCAATTGGTAAACCAAATTTTTGGTTCACCCAAAATTGTTTGTGACCGATTTTGGTAATCGGTTCGTCAGGCTTTATAATTTTTGGACACTTTTCGGTCGTAGGCTTCTTGTTAATAAGTATATGTTAAAAAAATTGGTCAAAATCTTGGAAAATTTTTCGGCCTCAAACCAAAATCGGTCATATTTGGACAACCAAATATGCTCCTGATTGGATTGGTTTTGGTCAGGAAATTTTGAGAAAATGACATCACTACGCCCTACGGGCTACGGGAGCGCTAGGCAGACGCAACCCGGGCACAATCTGGTCTCAGGGTAGGGGTCCCCTTGCCCCCTTGATCCATGCCTGGGAGAAAGACACATTATAACACCTACTTTCAGGCTATTTACAATGGTAGGGCGTAGGCATCGCCTATACCTTACCTACATCGGAGAACCACCATGTTGTTTTGTATCAACGGCGCCGTTTATGTATGATACTTGCCACTACAATATTTCGATAATAATACATTTCAGACACAGCTTAGTGTTTTAGTCGTCAAAGCAAAATTTGATTTGATCTGGAATATCATTCTTTAAAGATATCAAATATTTTAAGAGAATAATTGACCTGTGACCTAACACAAGCTTAACGAACTCCACATCGGTGTGAATAAAACATCACAGCACTACGCCATATGGTTTCAACCCAATTTAATTTAAACAAAATATATGCACCCAGTACACTCGGTTTGTCCTAGGTGTTAAAAAACCTGGGGTGGGTGGAATACCCAGTATTCCTGTCTTGTCTCAGGCGTTAACCCG
Source organism: Semibalanus balanoides (assembly GCA_014673585.1). Lineage (NCBI taxonomy): Eukaryota > Metazoa > Arthropoda > Thecostraca > Balanomorpha > Balanidae > Semibalanus > Semibalanus balanoides. Next base: position 13,443 of record VOPJ01012863.1, read on the forward strand.
GCATTGATTGGGCCGATTGGGGTCTGATCTGAACACCACTGACTTCGGGGGAGGGGCGTTAAACGCCCTGGTTATCTTCCGAACAAATGATCGTAGCGAGACGCACAAGGCGGCATTCGAAAGCACTCAATGAAACCAATTTAAGTCATGCTCGAAAATATCAAATTTAGGTAACATGACAGGTCACGGTCAGGTCAAGGGTAAAAATTATGGTATTTTAGTTTATGAGCCATACTTTCCATCCAAAGCCTTTGATTGCGACCATGATCACCGTAAGTGCTATTGAACGCATGATACACATCCCACATGATCGAAAGTAAAATTATTAGCAAATATCAAATGTCAAGGTCAGGTCACAAAAGGTCACTATGCACAAAATATATCTGAAAGCCATGCAACACATGTTTAATGGATCATTGTACGCGTGAAAAGCGATAGTGATACTCATTTGACCACCAGACTTCATGTATATGAGGTAAAAGGTAAATGTAAATGTCTTAGTCAAAGTAAGATCTTTTTAAACTGATCATTAGCTGTTTTCACGACGGATTATTTTGCGCGAAATGTTTTAAAACATCTTAAGTTGTTTTTAAATGTTTTAGTATGAAAGTTTTAGTATACTTATTCTTTCCTTAACTATGCAACTTTTGCAAGCGATTTTTGAAAAATTATGAGAGACATTTAAGTCTCTCAGAATTTTGCAATATGTCACTGTGTCTATGTACGCAGCTGTACCAGGCGGCCTGCTCAGCGGCTGGTATGAGGGCCGTGGCCGTGCCAGGCGGCCTGATCAGCGGCTGGTATGAGGGCTGCCAGGCGGCCTGATCAGCGGCTGTTATGAGGGCCGTGGCCGTGTCAGGCGGCCTGATCAGCGGCTGGTATGAGGGCCGTACTGGCCGTGCCAGGCCGGCCACTTGATCAGCGGCTGGTATGAGGGCCTGTGGGCCGTGCGGCGGCCTGATTCAGCGGCTGGTTATGAGGGCCGGTGGCCGTTGCCCAGGCGGCCTTGATCAGCGGCTTGGTATGAGGTGTGCCTTGGCTCCGGTGTTCAGGCGGCTGATCAGCGGGCTGGTATGAGTGAGTCTGGCCGTGCCAGCGGCCTAATCAGCGGCTGGTATGAGGGCCGTGCCGTGCAGGCGGCCTGATCAGCAAAGGCTGGTTATGAGTGGCCGTCGGCTCCGTGCCAGGCGGCCTGATCAGCGGCTGGTATGAGGGCCGTGGCCGTGTCAGGCGGCCTGATCAGCGGCTGGTATGAGGGCCGTACTGGCCGTGCACTACAGTTGCCGTCTGCCCCGCTCCACCGGACACACCGGTTTGGCCGCGGTAGACGGACTTTTGGTCAGCTGGGTCCAGCACTGAGGGCCGCCCGCCGCCCGCCGCTTCTCGAGCCGCCCGCCGCCCGCCGCTTCTCGAGCCGCCCGTCTCCCGCTCCTCTCAACTGCCGCCTGTCCGCGCGAGGTCCGTGTATCCATCCGAGACAGCTAGGCAAAGACAGCTCGAGCTCGAGCTGCACATGGCTCAGCCGAGAGGGCATTGAGGTGGCTGCCGACTGAAGGGGCCCAGCGCCAGTGGAGCGGAGAGAAGCCGGCTGAGGCATCCGCTTAGTAATCTGCAGCAGTTCCGGGTCCTATTTCAGCCGCGCTGGTTTTCACTGGCGGCTGGATTTCGCCAGTCGTCGGGTGGCCTCCCTGAGTATCACATCGACAGGCCTCAGATGAGTGGTCTGTGGTGAGGTGCTTTTTGCTTTTTGTTGTAAGATAATTCAGGGACGTAGCTATTTTCGGAAAAACATAGGGGCTTAAACTATAAGTACGTATACCGAAGAGGAGATTGTGGTGAAATATTGTGCCAGACAGGTGGCATCGTCATTGCAGTTGTTACATCAGACTCCACTTACCCTTGCCACTTACCATATTTGATCATGCAACTAAGAGACCGTTTCCTATTCGGCACGTGCTACACAGATTTTATCAACAAATGCATGTGTTTATGGATCGTAATGCTGAAGCCAATGTAAAAGAACACTGCAAGTGTCAGTGGACTCTACAGGATCCAATCACACTTTTGTTATTGGATCATACCATATTCGAACAGTCGCATGATGCAATATTAAATGGACTTGTACCTCAAATATGTCTTATTGAACTCGCCTTCGGCTCGTCCAATAGTTCATTTTTCGTAGGCTCTCGTCCATTACATTATAATATTGTTTGATTGGTATCGAGTGATTTAAGTATGTGTCCAGAAGTATTTTTTAATTTTATAAATGTCATAAATATTGCATTGCATAACGATTACTTAAAATGATAAATATTTAAAAAATAAGTTAACTAACATTACTTGGAAATGAAGAAAAAGAGGAAACATGTTTTTACTTATGATTTCGCGGAAGACTTCATGCCAGAACTTATTTTTAAGCATCCGTTTACCAAAGAAACCATCAAAATGAGTTATTCGTGAAATTTCCAGCAATGATAAATGTCTAGGTGATATGATCACTAAAAACATATTTATCTACATACCACCCACCATATCACTAGAACCAGGCTTGTGCCTGGATCCCGAAGCTGGATTTAGGATCCCAGTGGATCCCTCGGTATAAAATGCATGAAGATCTTGGATTCCAGTGGATCCCTCTTCGTAAAATATATGAAGATCAATGAACCTTCTGGATCCCTCTGCATAAAATGCTTCAGGATCTGGGATCTCAGTGGATCTCTATTTTAAAACAAGCCATATATTCAGGGACTGATATCAAAATATGTGGTCTTTATTCTACGTATGTAGTATGCACTATGTATATAAATGGTACCTGCAAATTACCTTGTAAGTTGTACTTTTCAGCAAACATAGATATTGTAAATGATTTTCAAATAGAACAAAATTAGCAAGAAGCATGTATCTACCAGCGTGCCTGGATCCCGAAGCTGGATCTGATATCCCAGTGCATCTATCGACATAAAACATAATATAATCTGGGATCTTTGTGGATCCCTCAGCTTATTGTTTGCCTTGATTTGGTGTCCAATAGGGATCCCGGGACACAGGACACATAGATCCAGATATCAGCTGGATCCCGGCTCCAGGCGCATGTCTGACTAGAACCTATGCTGGCATTAGGCCAATTGCGGTCACTATCCAGTGGAACAAATGCATTGTGACACTAATTTAACAAACACGATCCATATTTTGCTCAATATTGAAAGCGTTAACCCGCGAGTTATTAGGATAATTTATACAACGCGGCTTAAAGGGAATGTTTCACATTTCTGAAAGTTGTCCAATGTACGCTGCTTGTGGTGCAAAATATAAAATAGTGCTATCCTACACGAATTATACATTTGTTTGCCGCATGAGCGAGTTGCTTAATTATGCATAAATAATATCCAAGTTTTTTAATATTTTAATTGATGACGTAACCTTCAAGGAATTTGGTAAGTAGAGAAAAACTTTCACTGGCTGGCCAAAATCATATGGCACAAACTTTTCTTCGTACAATTAATTCCGCATCAAATACAACAATCCTTTGTTTATGCATGGCGTTTCGTAAACGTTTTATGAAAATATAAGGTTCCTTTCATTGATAGTTATCTCCACGTAAGAAAAACATCGTTTGAAATATTACATTTCCATTTTAATAGACAGCGTACAATAGCGGAGCATACCAGAACCATCGGTAATCTTTGACTAAGGAAACATACTATAGGCCCTATCGAATGTGAGCAGTGAAAGGTGATTACAACTTAAAGCAGCCGGTGGTACAAGCTAATTTGATGATCGTCCACTAGGTACCATATGACAAAACTATTCGTTTTGCAATTATTCGTCCGCAAATATCGTCTGGAACCTTTTGGATGATCCTATCGAACCGTCACCTAACTTTATTATATTTCGCTGCTGATGGAGATTCAATTATTCCTGGGTGGAGATTGGTTCAACAAAACTTTGTCATAAGACACCAATGACGTCATCAAATCGGTAATCACCTATCCAGCCGGTACCCAGCAATCGATAAACGAAACACGTAAGAATATCCAATGATTACCTTAAAAGCAAGTCGACTCTCATGAACATCATCAACATTTGGTAAAAAGAGACGACGACATCGGCTAAGTACCTATATTAAAATAATAAGGGTCTTTCGTTGCAAATGTCAAAACCAACTCGAATTTATTTTTTTATTAGACCTCTGTGGGTTGTTTTAACTTCTACAATTACTTCATTTTTAATGCAATTCAACAACATGGCTATCTCAACTTCAAATTTAATGTTAATGGTGAAACTTACCTTTAAATGGGAGAGGGCTATTGTTAATCCACCCCGCTCAGGTATACCGGAACTACCTGAACCGTTTCTAAAAATTCCAAAACGACATTTAGATGCCCTGAAAAGTGTTCCCCCAGAAATGCACTAAAATGAAACCTCGTATTGCATGACGTCAAAGTCACGTCAAAGACAAAATATTTGACCGTATTATAAAGGTCTTGATGGTTAGAATTGTCGCGCAAAAATGCGATATTAAACGCATGAGTAGTCGACAAATCGGTATAATACGTGTGTCTGACACTTCAAAGTACCATTCTAAGCTTGAAGATCATCTGAGATCACGAAGTCAAACTGCAGGTTACGGTCATTCAGCGTGTATGGTACACATGTGTGAGGGTTTGTTTTTCGTATATAACGCGGAAAATGACCTTATAACATTTTTTCATAGCAATAGAAGTAAAATACAAAAACGGAAATTTATTTTGCATGCATGGTAATGCTTTTGAAAGTAGTCAATTTTTGTCTTAATACGGTCATAAGTCAGTTATTTTGACGATATCGACTTCAAATTGTACACACATATTGACGCGTCTTGATCGCATATTCGTCGATTGTTTAATAACTCTGATTTTTTTGGAAAATATTAGCCGTTTTCACGATGGCTTATTTTGCGCGAAATGTTTTAAAACATTTTAAAATGTTTAAAATACTTTAGTAGTAGCCGTCTTCACGTTGGACTAATTTGCGAAAAAATAGCCATCGCCCTACGGTCCTGTAGGGCGAGGGTTAACACATTTTTTCGCAAATTAGTCCATCGTGAAAGCGGCTACTATAAACATTTTAAAACATTTTAAAATGTTTTAAAACATTTCGCGCAAAATAATCCATCGTGAAAACGGCTATTGTAAACAATCAAAGCTCTTCGGATTTCCCAAAATTTTGAATATCAATAAAAGTCGGCAATCCGAAATAAAAGCTTGATAGCCGAGTCCATTGTCAGTTGTTAAGTATATGACAGTTTAATTTATCTTCAAAATTGTACTTTTGCAAGTCTTCTCCGCAAACTCTTAGTTTTCAGCCAAAAGAGCAGAACATGACGTCATTTCTGGTTAAACTGTCATAAGCTCATGTTTTTCCTTTGGCCAGCATGTGTAAAATTGATGTGAGAGAAAGTGCCAAAGGGAAATAATCACCTTGTATTTTGGTTAGCAACAAGTTCTTAGGCTTCCTTTATGGTATAGCAATGATTTAATTTCAATTTAAGAAGTAAATAAAATTATTCCCTTATTCAATGTTGTAAGTTTTTACTAGTTAAAAACAAGTACACAAACTTCTTTCGAAACTCATGAGCACTGTTTTCCCATCACTATTCTCATTACTAGACAGCGCACCATATCTGGCGCATGTGTTTCAAATTTGTTCAACGCTGGACCATGTCCCTGAAACAAATCGCCGACACTAAATTCAGCACAGGTAGGACGTTGTGAAAAAACACAAAATACTTTTGATGTTTTTTTTTTTGTTTGTTTTTTTGAATAAATGACTCTTTTTCATGATAATATAGGGAATAGTGTTGTATACAACCAGCAACAAAACTATAAGAATATAATCTAGCAAATAAATGAAGCAATTTTCAAAAATTGAGGGGTCGCAGCCACTTACAGTCCGCCATATTAGACGCACATATAACTGATAATTTGGTTACGCGTTCATTGAATAGCTTTTCTATTTAGAGGATTACGGCTCTATATGTATATATCACCAACAAACTGAACGCAAAATATATTTTATATTCCAGTCAAAAACAAAAAAATGTGGAAAAAGTTCGCAGTTTGATGAGGACCCAAAATAACTTGCTAAGCACCTTTGCAATACCGTTTTAAACGTGAGAACGCTTACCAACTTTGAAATTGAAATATTTTTTTGAAAGAAAAGTTGCCAATGCACAATTGTGAGAATTTTACAATTTATTTTGGTCTCGTCAGTCGATTCAAAGGGATAACATCATTTTAGTGGGAAGTCCTAAAGGGTCAGGCGAGGTCATCCGAGGTCATCAAAACCTTTTTATCAATAACTCTCGATACAATACAAATATATAAGTGAAACCGGCACTTATGTGTCACGTACGTCTCCCAATGTGCAAAAAGACCTATTTCGGTCACCACTTGACCTTGACCTGAGATTCAGTTTTTAGATTTGACCTTACTGGTCACCAAATGATACAATAATTATTCAAAGCGCCTGACGAGACAAACACGATGGTGTCAACATCAGTGCCGTATCTTGTTTACGTAAACAGTTATTTGTGAAACAGTTTTTTGAACAAAAAATATTATGTTTGACTTTCAGAGACCTGTGGAGCCTAAACTATTTTTCTGAGCTCAAACTCGTGGACATGTTAGCGATTGCAAATTTAAATAGCTTTATGTTCCTATTTCGTTTGTTCCTAGCTGTCATAGTTCCCGGGATTTGTGTGGGTATCTGGAGAATGTCCTAAATCTGAACCGAGTTTGAGGTGGCGTCAAAGCGACCCCCCCCCCCTCTGCTACGGCGAAACGGCGCGAGTTAAGCGTGCAATTATCCCATCGTCATCTTAGAGACGCTTGTTCAAGAGACAGGCGTTAAGCGATACCTATAGTGGATTGTAATGCACAGCACTATTAAATAACTGTTTCTACATCACAAAGTCTCACTCAGACTTTATGCGGGCAGAGATCTGGAGGAAAAAATATATTACCGTCCAATGCACGCACAACTGCGCTAGATAATATTCCATATAAATGTTTGAGATAATAAACCAGTTACATAAGCTTAAAGGGACACTGCCACCTTCCAAAAAGTTCTCAAATGTACGCCGTTCGTGGTGCAAAATATGAAGTAATTGCTGCGAACAACGATTATTGTTTGTTTATTTAAGGCGTCCACTGCAGAGTGGCTATTAAGGCCTCCACTGATTATGACATTTGTTTCTCCACAAACATTGCTCATTTTCATTGAAAATGCGATTTAATATTTGGGCTGATGACGTCATATGATACAAAAAAAAATTGGGAAAAATTCACGCAGCCATAAGTATGAGCTGTGATGGTATATGTATTGGCCAAACGTAAAAACAAGCGACTGTTATCAACTTTATAACAGAGAGACGAAGTCATCGAATCAGGGTCCAAATTCAAATACTTGGGACATTAGGATGTTACAGATGTCAAAATCAAACTCAATTTCTCTGTGATTCGACCTCAGTGGTTTTTTAACCTTTACCATACATAATTGCAATGCCAAGTAGCCAAAATGGCTATCTCAACTCAAATCTAATGTTAAGGTGGCAGTGTCCCTTTAAAACAAAAATAGTAACAACGTCGACATAAATTGCTCAATACAGTTAAATAGAAGTTTAAAAAGTTGTAAATGTGGTAAGCAGAAGTATTAAAGAATTGTAATTTTAGCATCTGTTTGGTCATATGTAAAAAACACAGAAAATTGCGTTTACAGACAATCTTGGAAATAAAGTTTTAAGATAGCCAAAGTATGTGTTGCATTAGACAGAGCAATGCATTGGTACAACTGGGTTGACCATTTTTACCTGTAAGTAAATGATTACAGCTTTGTTTGTATCGAATCGGCTTTGATAACATAACCCCAATACAAATAAACTACCAATATCTGAGGAGCACGGACCCACGGATCGTGACGAGCCTCCTCATTAAATTGGACGGCTACTCGAACCACAGCATGCCTTGCCTGAATGCCGCTGGTGGCTTAAGCTGAGCCTCGCGTGCCCACCCAGGTCCTCATTGTGTTAATCTCTCAAGGCCGCCGCCCGGGGTCGGTCCAGCATCAGTATTCCACACCTGCACTCAGGTATTTGGCAAAACTAGAAAAATGAACAGAGCGAGCCATGTGGCGGAGTAGCTTTCCGCCAAATCAGGAACCTGCTCCCGAAATGAGCCTCGGACAAAGCTCAGAAGTCACTGGACCCGACAGAGCATAGGGCGATATATTTATTCAAATGGATTGATGATCATGTCGGATAAAGTAGTTTATATGTATTTGCAGTGGGCTTGAGCTTTCTGTTAGCCGTTCTTTAGAATGGGAGAACCTCTAAGCAGTATCTGAAACGCTATGCGCAAGCCTCGAAAGCCGCCTTGTTGCTAGGCAATAACATTTTGGGAAGACATTGTCGTATCATCAAGGTACCGCAATAATAGCAATTCAACTTACATATATTAATTAATTCCCTGATTATACTTTTTTATAAATATTACCCTAGATTTCTATCACATTTCGTAAAATTGGTACGATGCTTTTCAATTTGTTGTCTGCTCAGAAACAGTTGTAAATATAACGCATAAATTAATTCACTTACTTGTTAATCATTGCTGTTTAATCAATTATATTGCAAACAATCAATTCCTCATGATATTTTATTGATTGGCAAGACGCGTTTCGTAAAGTTACTGTATCAGTTGGTCATTCAAAAATGTTTTAAATCCAGAGTTAACAATTATATTGTATATATCGACAGAGAGTAAGTTCGGCTTCTATACCATGATAGCCACTCTGCACTGTTCGGTCGCAGCGAGGTAGTTAAGGCTGGACTGCCGCGGCCCATTCCTCCCAGGGTGCCTCGGCTGCTTCAACTCGGCGGCCTGCTCCGACCACGCTGGTTTTGCTGGTCAGATAATGCTTTTTACGTGTCGAGTGTGTTTTTGTTTTAGCCATTAGCTGCCAGCGCCTCGTTGAGATCCAGGTGGGCTGTGATGAGGGGAAGGAATGGAGTGAGAGGGAAGAGGAGAGAGAGGTGAAACGGCGAGAGAGACGAGAGAGAAGACTGAAGAGCGAGAGAGAGAGAGAGAGAGAGAGAGAGAGAGAGAGAGGGCCTTTGAAACGTTCGTGGCGCCGGCCACATGGGTCGACTCCTGCGCGGCGCTCAAGGACAGCTGAGTTTGACATACGAAATGCTGAATTAGAAGGCGTGGTTTGTTTCTCTGAATTCTGATCACTTGGTGTGAGCTGCGTGGTTATTCGGATGGTGAGGCACAACGCTGCTGAGAGCGTCTGGAGGCCTCAGTTTGTTTGAGGCTCTGGAGGCTCAGGTCGTCTCACTGCCTCGGTCAGCCGGCCAGGTTGGACCTCACACTCTGCAGCGCGTCGGCCTGATAGATTGAGGTCATCATCTCTCCGACTCACTGGCTATGCATAATTGATAGCAACATAAATATCGTGATTTTCGTTCTGCAGGTGGTCGGCATCGGAAGCGGCTGGGAAGGTCAGCTGGAGGTAGAGTGTCGCGTGCGACTGGGAATGCCAGTCTTGCATAACGAACTAGATGCAAAGAGCCAAGAGGCCGCGTTGCCCAATGTGGCTGAATGTCAATCGTCATGCCTCGCTACACGAGCCCATCACGTGCACTCTTCTTCCCCTGTAGATTAGATGAACCAGAGGCTTTCGTCGACATCTTAATTACAGATAGCTGAAATGACTAATGGTACCCTTTGCGATGGTTTGGAATGTGTGGCGACAAAAAGTGGATTGATATCTACAAACATGGTGATCAGGAATGCGGCGATCGCGTGTCTGCGCTCCGTCCAGAGCGGAATGTCGGCACGGGTAGAGAGGAGGTCACTCATATGACGGAGGCATGGGCACGGAATGGGGGTAGAGTGGACAGTATTCCGTCAGATGTCTCTGCGCGCCGGTTGCGTTCACTGGCGGCGGTGGGTCCGCATTGCAGCACGTTGTGAGACGACCGCCAGAAGAGTGGCTCTTAAACATAGCTGTCTGCGAAAATGATACGAAATCACATGTCATGTGCTTCTCTAAAGTTGTGTTAGTGGAATACTACGATTCTATAATATAATCCAATAGTTCAGAGTCAGTATGCAACCCACCAAATCCTATACCCACCACAGTGTCGTATTGTAACTACTATGGCGGGGGGGGGGGTGCCGCCGCCGAGGTTCCCAATGATTTTCCAAAATTTTAACATTAGGCGCATATTGTTGCAGTAAGCAAAGCGGAGTTGTGAATCTCATAAAGTTAAGCTTTGGGTCCCCCAATCATTTTCATAAATTTACACGCCTGTTTAACCGCCTCCTCGGCGCAAAAACGCCCAACACAACGAAAAGGATAAGAACTCTCCCACTTCCTGCCATTAGAAGGGACTTGTCCCTCCACCTTTAAATAAATGAGTAAGAGCGTACTACATTACTAGTCGTCAGATCGACTCGTGTCGGTCCGGCAGGATGGACTTATACATTTGTCGAAACTCGACATTTACGCCTTCGGTTGCGAAAACAACTAATTATATAAACTAATTTGTATCTCTTTTCGAACGCTTAATGTCAACACCATAATTAATCAGTGACAGACAACTACAAACGACTTTAACGCAAATATCAGCTAAACTCTAACAGGCTAAATAAATGCCTGTTAGCTAAATGCAATCAAAAATGTCAGAAGATAGCAAATGACAAGTGGTAGAAAGTGGCTATCTTGGATTTCTTAACATTTTGGTTTTCGCCCCCCCCCCTCCTTAAAAAGGGGAAATACCCTAGACAGTACAAAATTATATTTAACCCTCGCCCGGGTAGGGCAAATTCACTGCGTGTCCGGGTAGAAGGGTTGGTACGACCCCCTTGGCGTTTCGACCCTAATTGAGCTAGAACTTTGATTAAAACGAGCGTATTGCTTATGACGAGAGGAAGCCATTGCCATATGATTTTAAGGTCCTGGGTCAATAGGTGACCTCTGAGGTCATGTCAAAAGCCAAAATGTCACTAATCGTAAATGTGTGAAAATTGAATACAGATCGATCCAAAATGGTAAAGAAACATCTTGTTATGATAAATACATGCCAAATTTGACATCAGCGTAAAAAATACCTATAAACGGTCAAATTAAAAAAGGTCGTGTCAGGTCATCTGAGGTCAGTGACCTCGGTTGACCTTTGGTAGTGCATGACCCCAGTGAAACATATAATGCTGTCAAAAGGCTTCAAGATATATTCTTTTAAGATTTCTACTTCGTTGCATACAAAAGCAATACGGGAAAACCCCGCAATCAGCGTCAAAACTGGTCCGGTAAGCGGCCAGACAACCAAAAAAAAGTTATCAGATGCGTCATCGAAGCGTCAGTGACCTGTTTGACCCTCAGAAATATGTCATCAACTGCTCAACAAATCGGACACACATGCCACTGGATGAGCAACCTTTTGCAACTTTTGCTCCTGCAAACGTGCACATTACACTTCGGATACTTAGTGCACATATTGAACAAGGATTGATACTACAGGACGCAAGTTTCGCCTGACATGACCTTGAGAAACAGGTCATAGGTCATGGGTCATAAAATTTGGAAGATTGAAATTTTCAGAGTATGTGTCAAATGGTTCAAAAGAAGGGTACTAAAAGTTGCATTGCGATCGGTTGATATTTACGCGAGTTATTCTGGAAAAAACGAGGGGGTGGCATCCCCGTACTCGGGCGAGGGTTAAAAAAGGAATATGTGTAAGTGAACCACATATGTACAATACCCAAACCAAATTTCAAAGCAATATCTGTATTTTTGAATGACTGATAGCTTCCTAAGAATGAGTACCTCATAACGCCATTTTTAAAGTATGTTTTTGTTTTACCAGAAACAGAAGAAGAAGTAGCGCCACAGTATTTTTGAAACAAAACTGGTTAAAAATATGCCTTTTGTATCGATATTTATCCATTTCAAATTTTGACATTTTATGACCTGGCCTTGACCTTGTTTCGGTCCAGGTGTGCAAATGGCTGCAACAATCGAATTATATGTGCAAGACAACCCTTAAAACATGTGTCGCATGACCTCTTGCCCATAATGACCCGATTTGACCTCATCTTGACCATGATCTTTGCTTACAATTTCTTTTTTTACTTATACGGGAGATTCATAATACCTTTGAGAGCACTTTGTGCGATAATAGTCTCAATCTAAGGCTTTGGATGGAAAGTATAATCAACAACTCAAATGTCTAACATTTTACATTTGACCTAACTTTGACCTCACCTCACATGGGACATTTTTTGCAAAATTTCGCGTACGCTTAATTTAGATGGGTCTCATTAAGAGCTTTTGATTGCCGCCTTTCGTGTCTCGCTACGGTTATGGTTCAGAAGATAACGAGGGAGCGAAAAACGCCCCTCCCCAGCCGAAAGCTTTCGGCTGAGACTCCAGCCAATGCCGCGTTAACCGTGCGAGGCTGCCGTCAATAGGCGCGATCGGTCCGTGCTGCCTCAGCTAACAATCGACCTTATGGATATCAAACATACTTGTCACGCATCACCCACACATACTGCAAAGCATCAGAGAACCACATGAGACGTGAGTCCGTGTCAACTTTCGAAGATCGACATTTTTAGAGCCACCCTACCTACTAGTGTAATTTCAGCCAATCAACGCCGTGCGGTTTGGTACTGCACCGCGATGGATACTATATAGATTATCAATCCAGTAATGAGGTAGAATCGGCTTTTGCGATTTTCGGCCGATTAGCCATGCATTAAAGGGAAATATTTATATTTTATTTTTAATAACATTTTATTATACTTTCGTTAGGGTAAAGGAATGACGTTATTGAAATAAAAAATACAATTATTTGCTTATTCAAAATGGTAAGTTTGGAAACAAAAAGCAGGTACCTAGTGTGCTTCATGAAAGTCGCTGACAACATTGACATTACCTGCGTCCTATATGTTAACAAGTCACATAGGGTTAGAAATGAAGCAAGTGCGCCATGACGCTGACAACGGTCCCTGCATTGGTCATGAGCCCAAATCATCGACATTAATAGGTCGCCGTCAAAGGCATCATGAGCTTGATGTAATTGCCATTTATGTATTGTTTGCTATTCTTTTTGGATTTTTTCATCGCATGGTTGTTGTAACTTGTTATTACATGCCAGGAGACAAACTATATACAAAAACTCATATATGAGTTTTAAAATAGAATTATGTTCAAGAAAATGGGCCGAATACAGCTAACTAGGGCTTTCGTAAAAGCGCGTCGGTGAACTACTAATTTGGTTGCCTTTTCATTCAAAGGCTATTAGATGTAGAGATCGGCGGGGCCTACAATCCACAACAAACACGAACGCAAACTATTATGTCTACTTCATGCCATAAAAAAAGCAGATATGGGAAAAACCCCGCAATTGATGAGGACCAGAAGTACTTGCATGTACCGGTCGTTAAGAATGTGGCACGCTATCAACTTTAGCTTGACATATGATATGGTAACTTTAGCTTGACATATGGTAGATACGATTTTATGCAAAATGTGATGAATATACAATATATTTTGGTTTTGACTGTCGAATTTTAGGTAATAACTCCATGTTTTGTGGCAAAGGTGAGTATTTCCCTTTAAATTGAAAATTACGAACTATGTTGAGTGTTTAGAAGCCGAGACGCACTGACACGCAGCATTAATAGAGGTGCAATTTCCCGGAAAAGCTTGTTCGATCTCCGAAAACGTTACGAGGCGTCCGTCGGACACATGCTATACGGAGAGCTAGAGCACACTAAATATTCTGTAAATTAACTGCATTTCAGACACTGTTGAAGACGAATTGCACCTTTGGTTGGAATCAACGAATGAATGCGTGCCTACTACTGCGTACTGTCTGATCAGACCCATGCTATACAGAGAGCATGGGTCTGATCAGACATTACGTATCAGACAATACACCAATATTCTGTAAAAAAAGCTTTCAGTTCCAGAATGCATGACCGATAAGCTTCTCCATCCCAGACATGGTGTAAGCAAGTTTGACTAATGAGCTTTTATGTTCAACGCATTGCTTACAATGAATTTCCATCAGTCCGGTAGGAACTGATGGTCAATTTAGCTGAACACCCTTTCAGGTGCACAAAAAGTGTGTCGTTTGAAATTTGTGCCTTGCTAATGGACTCGATTAATGGATATATTCACTCAAAGACATGACCAGGCATATAATCGATCATTTACGCAAGGTGTCCCAGTAGTAGCTGGTTTTTGCAGCCTCATCGTTGTTAAGTTCTCTGCATTCTTGTGCTTATGGAATATAAGCTGTGTTTGCCCCGACTAGCAGGTAACTTCACTGCTTTATTCTAGTGTTGACGTTTGATCTTAAAGGGCTTTGATCCAAACCTTGTCCTTGACTGGTGTCATTGGTGTGAACTTTCTGTTGCTTCGGCAAAATATTGTTTAATCTTATCTAACTAACTATTCAAAGTCTGTCTGTCTGTCTGTCAGTCTGTCTCTCTGTCTGTTCATCCACACATTTTGTCCTTATACATTATATTAATTCGAAATGTTGTGTAGGTTTGACACATTAGCACAGAATATTATCTAAAAATTCGTTTTTCAGGTCGAATTACAACATCTACGTGTGTATTTATGCGCCCCCTCATTTCCCGACATCAAACTGTCCTACACGTTAAAATAAAGTTGTAAAAATAGCAAAAATGTTTATAAAAATAACAGGATTTGTATATTCCGTATGATACGTCATCTGCTGCTGAGCTGCTATTGCTGGAGCTGCTGCAGTGCGCACTGACATGGAGTTAACCGGATTGAGCACAAGTTTATCATGTGGCTCAACGCTCACCGTCGCTGTCATTCATCATCGCTGTCATATGCTGATCTGCTGAGACATTTTAAACTCACCTCTGTATCCTCGAGAAGGACGCAGCACGATACTATGTTCATCCGTAACGTTTTTAAGGGTAGAATCTCGTCAGCGTTTTTATTGCAATCCTTCTCATTGAGCGTACCATGTCATGCAACCAGGTAGCAAACTAGTACTTTGTTGAATGTGCCATTCGCGAGGGTGAATACTGTTAAGAATGGACTATATTCGTGAGGGTGCCTAGGCAACTGAATCGATTATTAGAGAGCTTCCCTACCGCGGACATGTTTAGTGATAGTTTTTACTCATTTCGCAGTAAGGTGAAGCTGTTTGGTTCAGCATTATAGCATTTTAGCATTATATCATATCATATAAGTCTTAAGTTCATCATATATGCATGGAAGCCGATTGTCTCATTTCTTAAGTCCCTGGCATGCTGTTTTCATCATTTTAACGCGTTATTTTTTGTATCATCACTGCGTTTAGCGTTTATTTCTAGATTCATGCAGGCGTTTCAATCATTCTTGTTCGTGTAGTTTTTGCACACCCATCACTCGTTTAGCGTTGTTATTTTTAGGATTCATGCAGCGTTTCATATCCGTCGTGTACTCACTTGATTTTGTCATAGGTATGTATGTTGAACATGTGATTGTCAGTGTGTATTATCATGTTTCATTTTTAACTTTGACTTCGTCCACCAATGGGTCATCCCGTCGGCGATATTAAGAAATAAATAAAATAAACTACAATTACCTACGTCAAACAGCAAGCAAATGTGATGTAGCGCTGGTAGGTGGCGCACTGCACAGCCAGCACATATAAGGATAGGACAGTTGGCGCTAGAGAGTCATTCGACGGACAATGTTAAAAACAAAATGTAGTCTGTATACATATATCGTACAGCGGAGCGGACAGTTAAGCACTACTAGTCATGTTATTTTACCAATAGAAAAGGGCGCTTTACCGTGATTATTCATACCGTTGGCTTTAACATTGCACATATTCATTGTGACCTGTCACTTGTTCTATATCTTAATATGTAACTTGTAACAAAACGTGTGAAACTAATTGTTTGATGCAAGTACATCTTTCAACGGTATATAATGCTACCTTGGACTAATTTCAGGTTAAAAAATACACACACCACACGGGGAGCACCAGCTTGACCAATGGGAGGCAAAGCGTAATTTCTACCACCAGGCGGCAGGCATCTCGTTCGGCCCGATAACGGTGTGCGAAAATGTTCATATATATTGCATTGTTAAAGCTCACTATCACGCTGAAACTCTGCAACTATATATGCTAGAGACTTCATTCCTTCACCATTCAAAAGCTACGCTTTTGTAGGGGTGCCGTATAGTCTTTCATGACAATCGGCCACAAAGAAGGTCCACGAGGGATCAATTAAGGTCCGAAAACGCTACTACCACGATGAAACTCAGAAACTATCAGAGATAGCAGCTTGGAACCTTTGCCAATCGACGCGGTGTGGTCGGAAACGGTGCTTAGTAGCCTTCCATATAAATCGTGCCCCAAAAATACCCACCAGGGCCAAGAAAAGTCGAAAACGCTACTGCCACACTGCAACTTAACTTATCAGAGATAGCGACTCGGACCCTTTACCAATCGACGTACGCCGGTCGGAAACGGTGCCGTTTCGCCTTGCATACCGTTCGGGACAGAGATTGTCTCAGGGGGAGAGGTATGCGGGCCATGCCCCTCCAGGCCTATGAGAGGGCAACATATCTCCCCCCCCCCCCAAGTAACAGGCCCACCTGGGCCTGCATATCCGAGGGACCCCCGGCCTAATTGAAAGTGCCCCTGAGAGGGTCAGAGGCCCCTCTGAGCACGTTAAATGGCCCCTAGCCAGCGCAGAGGGACCCCGAGACAGATTGGATAGGCCCCTAAGCTTGTCGGCAGGGTGCCAAAGGAGCCAGCGCAGTCCCTTGCCAGGTCTTAAGGGCCCTTGAACAGTCTTGATGGTCCCTGGACAGATCAGAGGGCCCCTGGAAAGTTCAAAGGGCTCCTGTGCAGGTCTGAGGGGCCTGACCAGACCAAAAGGATCCTTGGGTGGTTCAGAAGAGCCCCTTAACATGCTGAATGGGCCCCTATCCAGCACGGGGGGCAGGGCAGATTGGAACTCGGAAGGCCCTCTGAGCATGTCGGCAAGGCGACAGTGCAGCCAGCGGAGTCCCTTTTCAGGTCGGAAGAGCCCCTGATTAGACTAGAGGGCTCCTGGACAGATCAGGAAGTCCCTAGGAAGTTAAGGGCTCCCGTATAGGTCAGAAGGGCCCTGCCCAGACCAAAAGGGCCCCTGAGCGGGTCAGAATACCACTTGAACACGTTGAATAGGTCCCTAGCCAGCACAGAGGGCCCATGGGCAGGTCGAAAGGCCCTCTGAGCAAGTCCGTAAGGCGACAAAGCATTCAGCGCAGTCTCTTGCAGGTCAGAGGGGCCCTTTAGAAGGCTGGAGAGCTCCTGAATATACCAGAGACCCCTGAAAAGTTCAAAGGGCCCTTGTACAGATCAAGCCCCTGACCAGACCGAAAGGGCCCCTGGGCCGTGGGCGGGTAAGAAGAGTCCCTGAACATGCCGAGTTGGCCTCTAGCCAGTATGGAGGGGTCACAGGGCAGGTGGAAGGGCCCCTTGAGCATGTCGGCAGGGCGACAAATCAGCCAGCGCAATCCACTGGCCAAGATCGAAAGGGATCCCTGACAGGCCGAGTGGGCCCCTAGACACACAAGAGGTGCTTCTCGGAAGGTCAGAGGGGTTCAGTCCGGATGGGCCCAAAGCACGTAGAGATCCCAAGTGAAGATAACATACAAAAAGGACTTCCTCCACAATAAAAACCAGAGTTTCCGGGCATATTGATTGTAACACCCTTTGTCAGGGAATAAAGGGCATTCGATAACACCCGAATGCTTCGATTGCAATATTTGTCTTGTGGAGTAAGCCCTCTTTGCATTTAATTTATATCATGGATCACCCACTCAACATCACGTCTTTTCGCGAATCCCAGATGAGCCCCTGAGCAGGTTGGAAGCTAGGGCGGATCCAGGGGGTGGTTGCAGGGGCCGCGGCCCTCCCCCACCAGAACGTCAGAAGAGCGCCCCACGGCGACGGACAGCCGCCAGGCGCCCAGCGATGGGCAGCTTGTGAGCACTCAGCGTCCTATTTTGACTACATGGTGCCCCTCAAACCACTGTGGTGCCCCTATCAGAATTACAGGGCGCCCTTCAGACCCTGAATTGCTGGATGGTGCCCCTAAATTGGCCTGCACCCCTCACCCCTCCTAAAAAAAATCACGGATCCGCCCTTGTCGGAAGGGCGTTGAAAAGGTCGGAGAGGCCTCTAGACGATCTAAAGGGCCCCTGAGTCCTTGACATTAAAAATGCAGTTGTTCAGGGAATAAAGCTAAAATTGTTCGCGCCATTCCGCGGCGCAATTTAAATAAGGCTTATATTATATATGCGACAAAAAACTCGTGCCATTTTTTGGCGCATGTTGGTGCTATTTTGCTACTTTCCTTTAAGATTGGGCAAAATAGTTCGTTTTAGCATTTTTTACCACACTTTTGAACGCGCAATTACATTTTTAGAGATCCACACCATACGTAATCCGACGCATTGATAAGAATGCACATCCAGCAGGGCATACAACTCAACTTTTCGCGCCGGTTCACAGCGCAGTTCATTTAAGAGTTTCAGGTCTTGAGCATATTTTTGGGGGAAGCTGGTATGGCTGATTCCAAATTATTGTCGCTGGTTCCAAAGTTGATGTGTCAGTTGCAAGCTCCTGCTCCTAAAAGTTGGTATGGCCCATACCATACCTGTCATGCTGCATTATCCATCCTTTTAACGTGTCTTTTCATATGACCCTTTCAACGCTTGGGAAGGGAGCCATTTCAAAGCTCGGAAAGGGGTTCTATCAAAGCTCGGAAGGGGGACCTTTCAACGCTCGGGAAGGGGACCCTTTCGACTTTCGAGGCGCTCCTCCCCCTTTACGAAATCCTGGCTATGTGCCTGAGAGTGGGCCCTTTAACCCGCGCGACGTAGGGGTCTCCCGCCGAACGCGAGGCGTAGGGGGGGGGTAAATTTACCCACCCCCTCGTATCTTCCGAACTAATAACCGCAGCGAGACGCGCAAGGCGGCGATCGAAAGCACTCAATGAAACAGATTGAATGCATGCCCGAAATTTTTCAAGTTAGGTCAAGACTCACATGTTTTAGGGGTTATTTTACCCATAAAAATCGATAGCAGCAGCCATTTTTACAACTTGACCCCATGAAAGGTCAAGATCAGGTCATCTAAGGTCAACACTGGAAACTGACTAATATGAATAAACAGTGCATGTTTTTAGGTCAGTTTTGTCTCAGAAATACAAAAATTGCATTTATATATCTATCAGATAAAAAATAAAAAATGCTATTTTAAAAAAATGACTTCATTAGCTACTTATGCTTGGAGAGCAATCAGTCACTGAAAAATGAAGATATTACCTTGAAATTTGTTTTGGTTATTTCTTACACTTGGTTCTCTCATTGTATTCCGGTTTTTTGAATACTTAAAAAAAGTGGGGAGGAGAAATTTCCGAAAACAATCAGTTATTTATTTTGAGGGTTCAAAAACCACAAATTTTGAAATCCTTAATTGTCATTTTGTAAACAATAAAGTTTTCTTCCTTTTTCAGTTTTGCGTTTGCAAATTGCATTTAAGCTATATTTTCTACGATGCATCAAACATTTACCGTTATTCAACCCAAAATGGCATGACATGACGTCATCAAAACGTCATTATCTCCCAAAGTTTTCATTTTTTCGATGATTTTTTTAGAGAGTCGTCAAATCGATGCTGCATGAGGTAGTGAAGATTTGACGTCGTTATCTGTTATAGTTTTAAGTTATTGAGAAAATCCGGGAGGGGTAATATTTACCCCCTCCCCTACTGACACTGCCGCGCAGGTTAAGAGCGAGAATGGCCGTTGTGAAGTCAGAGGGCCCTCTCATGAAGGCCAGACTGGGGTCTCTGAAAGCCAAAGGGACTCCGAAAGCGATAATGGACCCTCGCAGGTCAGATTAAAGGCCATCAAAGAATACAAAACGGACTCTGGTGTACCTCTGGTGTACCCCTTTAAATCGGCGTATAGCCCCTCGCACCGACCAAGGGCCCTTTCAGACCAACCAGGGGCCCCCTTACCCAGTTTCACACACACACTCCCAGGCCAGGGCTGCGACCACCCCTGGATAGGGACCAAAGAAGTTCCACCATGGCCCAGAGAAGGGTCAAAATGGCTAATGCCACGCTGAAACTCAGAACCTACCAGAGATAGCGACTCGGAGCCTTCGCCAATCGATGCATGCTGGTCGAAAACGGTGCTGTGTGCTGTGTCATTGCATACCGATTGGGCTTTAGAGGTGCCATTTTTCCGGCTTGTGACTACCCGACCCGACCCGCAAAACCCCTTCAACTACCGACCACTACCCACATGACCGTATAGGCCGCCAGCTACCCGCAAGTAGCCACAATTAAAATTGTCCATCTTTATGCCTACCATTTAATAACTCATTGTTTAATGCTTAACTGTTTTGTGTTGATCTCTGCTGACTAACTGAGGTGCCTATATTTGTTAGAGCATCCCTATTCGCACCAAAATCCCTGTTTTTCAATTTTGTTCAGCTTATGAACATTACATTACCCGCAAACTACCCACTAAATCCAAATGATCGCTTGTGCTACCCACTACTACCCACGTGGGTAGTAATACCCGCACCTGGTGGGTAAGGTGGGTCAGTATTAAATGGCCTCTATTGTGTGCCTTCCCGAGACCCACCAAAGCCCAAAAGAGAGGTCAAAACAAGACTAAAACGCTGAGATAAGCCGCCGCCAACTCGGGCCGATCGACTTGATGACATCCTGCGGTAGAATTTCTACGGCTTTCGAGTGGGTGCCTCCCATTCCCGGGGATAATCGTCTGTGGCATGTATACGTTGGAAATGTATGCCATGATGAAAACCAAGCTAAATTATGGCTCTCTAGGAAAGACGGCCCACGATCTTACGTCGACAATGAAGCGACACGTCCGTCTTTTGCTCATCTTTCAAGTGAGCCGCTGATCAATTTCACTTGTTAATATGTTAGCCCTTATCCCGTGTTGACATACACATCGCTCTTAATGCTGCTGCGGTAAAGTTTCAGATCTTCGCCACACATTGTTGTTTTATCAAAGCCGTCGTCATTGTTTTCACCACTGACTTGCAAACCTCAAAGGGACTGTCCCACCTTAACATAATATTTGAGTTGAGATAGCCATTTTGCGTGCTTGGCATTGCAATTATGTATGGTTAAGTTAAAACAACCACTGAGGTCGAAAATCACAGAGAAATTCGAAGTTTTGATTTTGCAATCTCGTACATCGCAGCCCCCATGTATTTGTGAATGGTGGCCGCTGAGCCGATGTCGTAGTCTCTCTTTGCTAATGTTTTTACAGTCGAGACTTGTTTACCTTTGCATACATTAGCCATACACTAGTCCTACTTATAACAGCGTGAAGGGTTCTTTTTTCCCAAAAAATCCTTCATATGACGTCATCAGCCCAAATATTAAAACGTATTTGTTTATGAAATTAAACACTGTTAGTGAGAAACAAATGTCATAATCGTGTCAGCAGCATTCACTTTAATTTTGCACCACAAACGACGTACATTTGACACATTTTTTGAAGGTGGGACAGTCCCTTTAATGGCAACGTAGTTGCGTTGGACGGTAGTGAGTCTGATCCTACTTGGTTCTGATGCACATGGGGTGTCACCTTCGTAGTCGCAATTGGTCGGGTCTTTTTACTGTTAAATCCTTGCTTCTGACGTCAAGGTGACGTCAAAGTATTTGTTTCCTTTGTCTTCCCTACATACAGTAGCACTTGACGTGACGTCATAACAACGGAAATATAGATTGCCAACCTTGACCGCTGTCGCTTCGTGACTGTACTACTTACAATATATGGCCTTGCTGATGCCAGCCTGGAACTGCATTCTTACATATGCATTATGATATAGCCTTGGGGAGGACAAAATCTTTCACAACAGGAATGTTGGTGAAATGTACATGTAGCACATTGTCTATACGTATACATGTACCTACATTGTCCATACAACATCTGGCGCACTCACCTGACCACTCGCCAATCACTTCATTCATTGCTCATGGGACCACAACGTTCGTCATTAGTCTGAGCAAAAAACATAATTTATTAAATCAAGAAATTGCCATATCAATTCAGTATCCCGAAATTGAATTAAATGCACCAGTATTATTATTGGCATGGCATGTTGCATATCATAAAATGATGTATGAAATCAAATGAATCCAATTGATACAATTGTAATAGCAATTGTTTAAAAACAAAAGTATCTTTATCTGGACAGCAAGCAATTAGTGGTGTCAATTGATTACCAAGATTTTGGTTACCGAAAAAATTGTGTGACCGATTTGGTAATTGTTCGGTCAGGCTGATAATTTTTTGGAACACTTTTTGGTCAGTTTGATCTTAAACATTTCACATTTGAGTCGCATTTTTATGCATTCTTATTTCTATTAGGGGGAGCCATAGCTCCGTGGTATGGTCTCGACTGCCACGCAGCGGCCCCCGGGTATCGATTCCCGGGGTGCCGAGTTCCGGGGATCAAATCCCTGCCTCCGAGTGGAGGGGGTTCCCGTGGGGGGGGTTCAGACCCCAGGCCCCCCTCCTCGCCCCCTCCCCGGGAAATCTAATCTCGCGCGAAAAATACGCGCTTAAACTGAATCGGATGAAATATATATTTATATATATATATATATATATTTATATATATAGCAAATTTATACACAACTTGCTCAAAATTCAATCAATTAATGTCAATGTCTGTGGTCCTGCTTGCGGCATGAAAACTATTTTGCTTTGCAAAACTATTTAGTTCCTTTTTCACAATTATAATATCTTAAGAAAACTGTACATATGCGTTTTTTTTAATTATGATGTAAACAAAGCTATTTTGACAGTGTGTATAAATAAGTATACTATTTGAAAATCGGTCAAATCTTGAACATTTTTGGCCTCAACAAAAATCGGTCAATATTTGGTCAACCAAAATGCCTCCTGTTCGGTATTGGATTTATTTTGGTCAGGAAATTTTGGGAAAATGACATCACTGCTAGAAATCTGTCCCAACTCCAAACACAGATGGCATGAGACATGCAAATTTCTGATAACTAGAACATACCCGTTCCAACTTCAAAGTACAAATACATTGACGGTCCTTTTAGTCCCACCTGCACCGAGTCTCACTGACCAGATAGTCTTACAATCTACTAGACCTGCTAGGGGGTCTTTCCCTCCCCCTGCAAGGCCACGCAGTGTTACGCTGCACTTGCTGGGGCTAACGTGTTTATACGTATTTATATTTGTAACTTATTTATTTTAAATATAAAATATGTTTGTAAGTGAGTAAGTATTTCTATTATATTTATAGTGTATTTATATCCTGGACAAGTGCTTGAAACGGAGAAAATATATTTTATATCTCCCTACATCTAGAATCATTGCAAATTTAAATCGGCACACCCCTTACTTAGATGGCATCGTAGGTATTTATCTTCCCAGTTGCACAGGCGTTGACTGCTTTGCCAAACTATGATCGCGTACATTTATCAACTCGTAGGTCTCCATCTCCACCCGGACATCGGATACAATCGCACTATGGCGACACTTGGTTCAATCGACGTGCCAGAGACCGGTGTGGAATGGCAAGCAGCGTTCCTCCGTTGCCAGCCGCCCTGTCGGCGCCAGCAGGGTGGTCCGTGTGTCGACTCCTGCTCTGCCGGCTACGACAGCCTCTCCACCGGCTACGGCAGGCTCTCTGCCGGCTACGGCAGGCTCTCCGCTGTCCGTCTCGGCCGCGGACAGCTCCTGCAGTATGCTGGTCAGGTGTACAGGCCAAGCCAGCTTCTCCTCTGTGGCCAGGTGTAACAGGCAAGCCAGCTCTCCTCTGTGGTCAGGTGTAACAGGGCCCAAGGCCCAAGCTCTGCCTCTGTGGCAAGGTGTGCAGGCCAAGCCCAACTCTCCTCTGTGGCCAGGTGTAGCAGGCCAAGCCCACTCTCCTCTGCTGGTCAGGTGTACAGGCCAAGCCGCAGCTCTCCTCTGGCTGGGTCAGCGTGGTACAGGCCTAAGTCCAGCTCTTTCTCTGTGGTCAGGGTGTACAGGCCAAGCCAGCTCTCCTCTGTGGCATAGGTGTGCAGGCCAAGCCGCAGCTCTCCTCTGTGGTCAGGTGTACAGGCAAGCCCAGCTCTCCTCTGTGGCAAGGGTGGTGCAGGGCAAGCCAACTCTCCTTGTGGCCAGGTGTACAGGCCAAGCCCCAGCTCTCGCTCTTGCTGGTACAGGTGACAGGCAAGCCCAGCTCTTCGCTCTGCCTGGTCAGGTGTACAGGCCAAAGCCGCTCTCCTTGCTGGTCAGGTGTCAGCAGGGCGCAAGCCCAGCTCCCTCTGCTGGTCAAGGTGTAAAGGCCAAGTCCAAGCTCTTCTCTGTGGTACAGGTGTACAGGCCAAGGCCCAGCTCTCCCTCTGTGGCAAGGTGGTGCGAGGCCCGAGCCCTTATGCTCTCCTCTGTGGTCAAGGTGTACAAGGCCAAGCCCAGCTCTCCTCGTGTGGCCCAGGTGGTGCAACGGCCAAAGCCAGCTCTCCTCTGTGGCCAAGGTGTACAGGCCAGCCCAGCTCTCGTCTGCTGGTCAGTGTTGTTTGAACAGGCCAAGCCACAGGCTCTCCAATCTGCTGGTCAGCGTGTACAGGCCAAGTCGCATTGCTCTTCTCTGTGGTCAGGTTCGTACTGGCCAATGTCCCAGTCTCCTCTGCGGCCAGGTGATAACAGGTCACAAAAGCCCAGCTCTCCTCTGTGGCCAGGTGTACAGGCCAAGCCACAGCTCGTCTTCTGCTGGTCAGGTGTACAGGCCAACGCGCCAGCTCTCCGCTGTGGCCAGGTGTACAGGCCACCAAGCCCAGCTTCCCTGCGGCCAGGTGTACAGGCAAGCCCAGCTCTCCTCTGTGGTCAGGTGTACGGCCAAGCCCGCTCTCCCTCCTGCGGTTCAGGTGTACGGGCCGAGCCAGCTCTCCTCTTGTGGCCAGGTGTAGCAGCCAAGCCCAGCTCTCCTCTGTGGGTACAGGCCAGCCCAGCTCTCCTCTGCGTCAGGTGGTAGGGAGCCGAAGCCCAGCTCTCGCTCTGCGGTCAGGTGTAACGAGGCCGCAGCCCAGCTTCTCCTCTGCCAGGCCAGGTGTACAGGGCCAAGCCCACCTCTCCTCTGTGGCCAGGTGTACAGGCCAAAGCCCAGCTCTCTCTGGCCCGGCCCAAGGTGTACGGTCAGGAGCCAGCTCTCCTCTGTGGTAGCAGGGCCAGCCCAGCTTCTCCTCTATAGTGGTCAGCAGTGTTACAGGCCAAGCCCAGCTCTTCCTCTGTGGTAATACAGGCCCAAGCCCAGCTCTCCTCTGTGGTCCAGGTGTAGCAGCCAGAGCCCAGCTTCTCCTCTGTGGCCAGGTGTACAGGCCCAAGCCCAGCTCTCCTCTGTGGTACAGGTGTAACAGGCCAAGCCCAGCTCTCTCCTCTGCTGTCAGGTGACATGGCCAAGCCCAGCTTCTCCTCTGCTCGCTACGTGTACAGGCCAAGCCGCAGCTCTGCCTCTGCTGGTCAGGTGGTACAGGCCAAGCCCAGTCTCTCTGCTGGGTCAGCTGTGTACAGGCAAGCCCAGCTCTCGCTCTGTGGTTAAGGCCAAAGCCCAGCTCTCCTCTGCGGTCAGGTGTACTTTGGCCTGTATGCCTAGTCTCTCCTCGCGTTCATGGTGTGACAGGCCTATATGCCCAGCTTCCTCGGCTCAGTGTAGTACTAGGCCTATATGTCTCCTAGCTCTCTCTCTGGGTCCATGGTGTACAGGCCAGCCAGCTCTCCTCTGTGGCCAGGTGTACAGGCCAAGCCCAGCTCTCCTCTGTGGTCAGGTGTACAGGCCAAGCCAAGCTCTCCTCTGTGGTCAAAAATACAGGTCAAGCCCAGCTCTCCTCTGTGGCCAGGTGTACGTGACAAGCCCAGCTCTCCTCTGTGACTAGGTGTAGGGGCCAAGCCCAGCTCTTCTCTATGGTTCGGGCCAAGCCCAGCTCTCCTCTGTGGACAGGTGTACAGGTCAAGCCCAGCTTTCCTCTGTGGCCAGGTGTACGGGCCAAGCCAAGCTCCCCTCTGTGGCCAGGTGTACAGGCCAAGGCCCAGCTCTCCTCTGCGGTCAGGAGTACAGGCAAAGCCCAGCTCTCATCTGTGGTACAGGCCAAGCCCAGCTCTCCTCTGTGGTACAGGCCAAGCCCAGCTCTTCTCCTGTGGCAGGTGTACAGGCAAGCCCAGCTCTCCTTGTGCCAGGTGTACGGGTCAAGCTCAGCTCTCGCTCTGCGGCCAGGTGTACAGGCCAAGCCCAGCTCTCCTCTGTGGTCAGGTGTACGGGCAAGCCCACGCTCTCCTCTGCGGTCAGGTGTCACAGGCCAAGCCAGCTCTCCTTGTGGTGCAGGGTGTACAGGCCAAAGTCCAGCTCTTCTCTGTGGTCAGGTGCAACAGGCCAAGCCCAGCTCTGCCTCTGTGGCCAGGTGTTACAGGCCAAGCGCTCTCCTCTTGTGTGGCCCCAGGTGTACAGGGCCAAAGCCAGCTCTCCTCTGTGGCCAGGTGTACGGGCCAAAGCCAGCTCTTCCGTCTGTGGTCCAGGTGTTCGGGCCAAGCCCAGCTCTCCTCTGTGGTCAAAGAATGCCCAGGGTCAGCCGCAGCTCTCTCTGTGGCCAGGTGTACAGGCCAAGCCACAGCTCTCCTCTGTGGTCCCCCAGGTGTACGTGACAGCCAGCTCCCCTCTGTGGCCAGGTGTACAGGCCCCAAGCCAAGCTCTCCTTCTGTGGTCCAAAAATACAGGTCAAGCCCACTCTCCTCTGTGGCAGTGTAACGTGACAAGCCCAGCTCTCCTCTGTGATCTAGGTGAAGTGGGCCACCTAGCTTCCAGGTCGGGCCAAGCCAAGCTCGTCCTCTGGGGGGTTGTGGTTGGCTGGGTGGTAGCAGGTTTGTACAGGTCAAAGGCAAGCTCCCCCTGTGGCCAGGGTCTGTACAGGCCAGCCCAGCTCCTTCCTCCTGCGGTCCAGGAGTACTAGGCAAGCCCACTCCTTTCCTCTGGTGGCCAAGAGTACAGGCCAAGCCCAGCTCTCCTCTGCTGCAAGGTGTACAGGCCAAGCCCAGCTCTCCTCTGCTGCCAGGTGTCGGGTCAAGCCCAGCTTTCTCCTCTTTAATATCCGGGCCAAGCCAGCTCTCCTCTGTGTCGGAGTACAGGCCAAGCCGCTCTCCTCTGTGATAAAAAATACAGTCAAGCCCAGCTCTCTTGTGGCCGAGGTGTACGGGCCAAGCCCACACTCTCTGTGCGCCAGGGTGTACAGGGCCAAGCCAGCTCTCCTCTGTGGCCTAGGTGCATCGGGCCAAGCCCAGCTCTCCTCTGTGGCCAGGTGTACAGGCCAAGCCCAGCTCTCCTCTGCGGCCAGTGTAACGGTCAAGCACTCTTTCCATCTGTGGTCAGGTGTACAGGCCAAAGAGCCCAGCTCTCCTCTGTGGCCATGTGGGTGGGGGGGTTAGCGGGCCAAAGCCCAGCTCTTCCTCTGTGGTTCCCAGGTGTACGGGCCAAGCCTAGCTCTCCTCTGTTGGTACGGACAAGCCCAGCTCTTCTCTGTGGCCAGGTGTACGGGCCAAGCCCAGCTCTCCCTGTGGCCAGGTGTACGGGCCAAGCCCAGCTCTCCTCTGTGGTTCTGGGCCAAGCCCAGCTCTTTCCTCTGTGGCAGGTGTACGGGACAAGCCCCCAGCTCTCTCTGTGGCCAGGTGTTAGCAGGGTCACCCAGCTCATCCTACCTCGCTGTCAGGAGTACAGGCCATAGCCCGCATCTTTCCTCTGTGCCAGGTGTCAACAGGCCAAGCCCAGCTCTCTCCCTGTGGCCAGGTGTACTAGGCCAGGGCGCCGCTTCACTCTGGTGGCTTCAGGTGTACGTGACAAGCCCAGCTCCCCTCTGTGGCCAGGTGTCCACAGCCGAAGCCAAGCTCTCCTCTTGTGGTCAAAAATAAGTCAAAGCCAGCTCTCCTCTGTGGCCAGGTGTACGTGACAAGCCCAGCTCTCCTCTGTTACTAGGTGTAGGGGCCAAGCCCAGCTCTTCATCTAATGGTTCGGGCAAGCCCCCCCAAAGCTCCCCCCCTCCCTGGTTGGGGGGCCCCCCCCCCCCAGGTGTACACCAGGCCCAAGCCCAGCTCCCCTCTGTGGTCCAGGAGTACAGGCCAAGCCCAGCTCCCCTCTTGTGGCAGGTGTAACACAGCCAGCCAGCTCTCCTGCCTGTGGTCCAGGAGTAAGCAGGCCAAGCCCAGCTCTCCTTGTTGATAAAAATACAGGTCAACCAGCTCTCCTCTGTGGCCAGGGTACGGGCCAAGCCCAACTCTCCTCTGTGGCCAGGTGTAAACGGCCAAGCCCAGCTTTCCTCTGTGGCCAGGTGTACGGGCCAAGCCAAGCTCCCCTCTGTGGCCAGGTGTACAGGCCAAGCCCAGCTCTCCTCTGCGGTCAGGAGTACAGGCCAAGCCCAGCTTTCCTCTGTGGCCAGGTGTACAGGCCAAGCCCAGCTCTCCTCTGCTGCCAGGTGTACGGGTCAAGCCCAGCTCTCCTCTATAATTCGGGCCAAGCCCAGCTCTCCTCTGTGGTCAGGAGTACAGGCCAAGCCCAGCTCTCCTCTGTGGTCCAGGAGTACAGGCCAAGCCCAGCTCTCCTAGCCCAGCTCTCCTCTGTGGTCCAGGAGTACAGGCCAAGCCCAGCTCTCCGCTGTGGCCAGGAGTACAGGCCAAGCCCAGCTCTCCGCTGTGGCCAGGTGTACGGGCCAAGCCCATCTCTCCTCTGTGGCCAGGTGTACAGGTCCAAGCCCAGCTCTCCTCTGTGGTCAGGAGTACAGGCCAAGCCCAGGCCAAGCCCAGCTCTTCTCTGTGGTACGGGCCAAGCCCAGCTCTCCTCTGTGGTCAGGTGTAAGGGCCAAGCCCACCTCTCCTCTGTGGTACAGGTCAAGCCCAGCTCTCCTCTGTGGCCAGGTGTACGGGCCAAGCCCAGCTCTCCTCTATAATTCGGGCCAAGCCCAGCTTTCCTCTGTGGTACAGGCCACAGCCTAGCTCTCCTTCTGTGGTCGGTGGTACAGGCCAAGCCCAGCTCTCCTCTGTGGCCAGTGGTCCAGGCCCAAGCCCAGCTCTCCTCTGTGGCCAGGTGTTCGGTGCTCGACAGCAAACCGTGAATTATGTATGGCAGCGAGCCTGGCCGTACCGTGCGGCTTGCAGCTGTAGCTGCAGCTCTTGTCAGCCAGCCGTTTTGCCGAGCTCTCAGCTTGCAGCTTGCGCAGCGGCTCCAGCCAGTTGAGGAGAAAGAGACAGAGAGACAGCATGTCATGGTGTGAATGAAGCCTCTGACGGACGGCGCTGGCGCGGCCTCTCGCCTGGTGCTGAGGCGCAGCACGGGACGGCGCGGTGGCGGCGATGGTGGCGCGGTGGCGGCGATGGTGGCGCGGTGGCGGCGATGGTGGCGCGTGGGCCGAGACGCCGGCGGCCGGCCGAGCGGCGCATCTGGGCAAAAACAGCGTGTCTCTCTCGCCGCCGGCCCCCAGCGCGCACCGTCCTGACGACCTCGACTGCAGACGTCGGCCCGCCGAGCGCTAGACAGCGCGGCGCGGCGGCCGGCGCGCGCCACAGGGGGCGCCTGATGGGCCAACCGGCAGCGCGGCTCCCCGCGCCGTGCCGCGCTGTCCCGGCCCTGCCGCCCCGCCCCGAGCCGGGCCGAGCCGCGCGACCCCGGACTTAACTGTTTCCCAATGCGGCACGTAGCGATTTCTCCAGCAGAGTGACAAACGAGCGGCCGCGCCACACCTGGAATGCATTAGCCTCATCGCCATTCGGGCGGGCGCGGCGCGGGGATTCCGCTGCCAGCGGGGGGCGAGGAGTGGCGCCGTGGCGCGAGACTGCCTGGTGCCGGTGCCGCGCGCGCGGCCGTGACGTCAGCAGCACCTCCCGCGCGCGCGCGCTGCGTACCTCACCGACAAAGGTGACGCCAAGGTGAGCAGCGTCCCCGCACCGAGACGCCGCTGGCGCACCGGTGACATATTTCGGCGCGCAGAGGTGATAGGTGCGTTCCGAGGTGGGTCAGGTGAAGACGCTTGTCGCAGAGGGAGAGTGGGACGGCTGCGGCGAACAGCTGACATTTGTTTGTGGTATTTGGGTGTTTTATTTTGAATTTCTCGTACAGTGGATGATGTTTGTCAGCACTTCACGGTTAATTTGTTTTATGTTAACCCGCTGGGGAGGGGAGGGTAAAAAAACGCCCCCTCCCCTTAGGCATTTTATTAAAAGCTCAAAAGCGAGCAGCGCTATCAACGCGAAACTTTTGGTACCTTCTCCTACATTAATTTTACGTCATCAGCGCACAAATTTAAAAACGTCGATGATTTTTTGTTCGTGTTATATCAAATTTAGTGACGTCACTGCACACGACTTTGACGCAAATTTTAGCTAAACTCTAACGGGCTGTACAAAGACCATTCTGAAAGCAAAATGCAATCAAAAAACGTCAGAGGATAGCAAATGATATGGGGTAGAAAATAGCTATCTCTGATTTTCTATTTGGAAAATTTTTTATTTTGACCCACACAATTTAAAAAAGTGCCCTTAAAATCAACATTTTTTTATATCTAAAAAATGGAAGACATGAAAGAAAACCACATATTTACAATAGTCAATACCCAAACCAAATCTCAAAGCAATATCTGTATTTTTGAATCATCGATTGCTTCCGGACTATGAGTACCTCATGACGTCATTTTCGGAAAGTACTTTTTACCAGATGCATAAAAATAAATGGCAACACTGTTTTTCTGAGACAAAACTGATTATAAAACATGCATTTTGTATTTATATTTATCTATTGCAAATTTTAACCTTTTTTGAACTGACCTTAACCTTATAACAGGTCAGGTGTGGAAATGCTACAATATAATTATATGCATAAGACAACCCATAAAACATGTGTCGCATGTCATTTTCCTTGTACCTCTTGCGAATAGTGACCTGATTTGACCTGACTTTGACCTTGACCTTTGCTTACAATTTGTATTTTGCATATACGGGAGATGCATCATATCTTTGGGGACACCTTGTGAGATAATAGTCTTAAAGGGACTGTCCCACCTTAACATAAGATTTGAGTTGAAATAGCCATTTTGCGTGCTTGGCATTGAAATTATGTATGAGGATAAGTTGAAATACAACACTGAGGTCGAATCAACAGTAGAATATCGAGCTTTATATTTGCAATCTTGTTAACATCGCGCCAGCCCCCAATGTATATTTCGAAATGGGTGGCCGTAGCCGATGTCGTAGTCCTTTATTTGCCTATGTTGATTACAGTCGCACTTGTTTACCCTTGGCCATCACAGTAGCCATACACAGTCCTACTTATAACAGGTGAAGGTTTTATTTTTTTCCCAAAAAAGTACTTCATATGACGTCAATCAGCCCAAATATGACAAAACGGATTTTTTTTATGAAAATTGAGCACTGTTCGTGAGAAACAAATGTCATAATCGTGTTCAGTAGCATTCACTTCATATTTTGCACCACAAACGACGCACATTTGACACATTTTTTTAAGGTGGGACAGTCCTTTAATCTAAGGCTTTGGATGGAAAGTATGGCCTAAAAACTCAAATATCTTACATTTGACCTTTGACCTGACTGTGACCTGACATGTGACCTTACTTGGGAAATGTTGCGTGTGCTTTAGAGTGGTCTTATTGAGAGCTTTCCATTGCCGACTTGCGTTTTTCACTGCAGTTATTGGCTCGGAAGATAACGAGGGGCGATTAACGTCCCCCCCCCCAGCCAATGGCGTTCGGCCGAGGCCCCAGCCAATGCCGGGTTAGCCCTTTTAGTTGGTGGGCCGAGTTGCTCCCTCTTTAAGTTTTTCGCGTATAGTTTATTTAACATTCAAACCTAGAATATTCAAATTTGCTGACTTTTCTTAACATTTCATTGCGCATCGAATGGTGTACTTTTTTAAAGGAATCATCAGGAGGGGGTTCAGGACAGTTTTTAGGGGGCGTGTTCGGCCGTTTTGACCCAAACCCGTGCATGGTTATTCACTGGTGGAGAGTTGTCTGCTATAGTGAAGTATTAGCTAAGACAGGATGTCGGTTAGCGAAATTGAGTGTGTTCTTTCACGATGGCACGCCACCACCCCAGCACCCCGCCCCCCATATCGATGTATTTTGGCAAGCGTATGGCGGTTTTGGGTGGGCCAGGTGATTGGTGGACAGGACAAGGCGTATTCCGGACTGATGGTGGGAGAAGTGATGTGCGGGCGTATTCAGGTACGCACAGATTGTGGGGGTCACTGAAATTGGTGAAACAGAGGCTGTTCAGGCAACGAGAAGGACAGTGATGGTGAAACAGAGGCGTAGCTTCAGTGCAGATCGGAGGGTGGTGGCGGCTTAGACGCGGGCAGTGATGGTGACAGAGGCGTATTCAGGGCAACGATGGTCCGGGGGGCAGTGGAGTGAAACAAGAGGCGTTGTATTCTCAGGCAAGAATGGCGGGGAACCAGTAATGGTGGAAACAGAGGCCGTCTTCAGGCAAATTAGGGGGTATATCGTGAAACATAGGCGTATTCAGGCACGTTGCGGGGCTGGCATTGGTGATGAAACGAGGCGTATTCAGGCAGGATAGTAGGTGGGCATGATGCGAACGAGGCGTATACAGGCAGACGATGGTGGGCGGGCGTGATGGGAAACAGGACGGCGATTATTCAGGCAACGAATGGTGGGAGGGGGCGAGGAGGGGCCAGTGATGGTGAACAGAGGGCGATATTCAGCAACGATGGTGGGGGGACTGGACAGTGATGGTGAAACAGAAGGCCGTGCCTTCAGGCAATTAGGGGTAATCGTGAACATAGGCGTATTCGCACGATTGCGGGGAGAGCTCAGTGGATGGTGAAAGAGGCGTATTCAGGAACGGGTGGCGTGGAAACATAATTGGTGAAACAGAGAAGCCCGGTCTTCAGGCAAATTAGGGGGGTTATCGTGAACATAGGCGTATTCAGGTCAACGAATGCGGGGGCATGGTGAATGAACATGAGGCGTTTTCAGGGCACGATGGGTGAGGCCGGGGCAGTGATGGCGAACAGAGGCGTAACAGGCAACGATGGTGGGGGTCATAGTGTGGTGAAGACAGAGGTATTTAAGGCAACGATGGGTGGGGCGGGGGGGGCAGGGATGGTGAAACAGAGCGTATTCAGGCAAACGGATGGTGGGGGACAGTGAATGGTGAAACAAGAGGCGTATTCAGGCAAGATGGTAAGGGGCATGATGGTGAACCAGAGCGCATTCAGGCAACGATGGTGGGGCAGTGACATGGATGAAACCAGAGGCGTATTCACACGATGGTGGGGGCCAGTGTATGGTGAAACAGAGGCGATTCAGGAACGACGGCGGTGGGGCAGTGGTGGTGAAACAAGCATTTCAGGCACGATGGTGGGCAGTGATGGTGAAACAGAGGCGTATTCAGGCAACGAATGGCGGGGCGGTGATGGTTGAAACACGAGCCTATTAGAGCAACGATGGCGGGAACAGGTAATTGGTGAACAGAGCCGTCTTTTCAGGCAATTAAGGGGGGAGTTATCGGTGAAACATAGGCCGTATTCAGGCAACGATTGCGCGGGGCTTTGGTGATAAACAGAGCGTATTCAGGCCGGCAACGGATGTGGGATGGCAGTGAGTGGGCGAAACAGAGGCGTATTCAGTAGCAACGAATAGTGGGGCAGTGTGGGAAACAGAGGCGTAGTCAGCACTGTGGTAGGTCTGCAGTTATGTGAATACAGAGGCGTATTTTAGGCCATACCGATGGCGGGGGCATTGATAGGATGAACAGAGGCGTATCCCAGGCAACAATGGTAGGCAGCAGTGGATGGCGAACAAAGGCGTAGATTCACGGCACGATTGGTGGGGGGCAGTGATGGATGAAACAAAGGCGTATTCAGCAGGGCATCGATTGGTGGGAGGGCACAGTGATAATGCAAAGCAAAGACGTATTCAGGACCGATGGTGGTGGCATTGATGGTGGATGACAGCAGCGTATCAGTCAAACGATGGAAGGCAGTGATGGTGAAACAGAGAGCGTATTCAGCGCCCTGCACCTACTCGATATTGCCACTATGATTGCCAAAATACTTTCCTTTCGAGATGACACGGAAGATTATCAGAGATGCACAAGCCGTGTTCGGATGACACAGGGAGAACTGTCCAAAGGACACCCAGCTTGCGGGAGGACAGCAGAGAACAGTCAGGAAGACATCGCCTATCAGGAAGAGATTTAGAGGACAACGCCTTTCCGACATCTGAACTGAAAACGAATTGTTGTTATCTATATCTCATTTATTAAAGTTATACCTGTTTTAGTTAGTCGTTTGTTCCTTGCACAGATAGTAGCAATATTTGGAGGCCAAAAGAGAAAAGTTCAATAGCCTTGGACGTGCCAATATAGTCGGCTCTAAGATTTAATGCAAATACATGGTTAGCACTTAAAAAAAATGGATCAACGCATCTCGGGAAAGATGGTCCCATTTTTTTAAGCAGATAACTTGATACTATGTATTGTATCGAAAAATGATTTATATATTGTTGACTTTCATAAGAGTATTCCCTTCCATCAAAAACTGGAAAACATGTTAAGAGAGACACGGCCAAATAAGTATTGTATTAAGTTTCCAGGTCGGGATATAAATATTTGGTAACCCGTGAAGTCAGGTCAAATGGCGTAACCCTCTCATTGTCACTAATTATGGTGGAAAATTCAAAAATTTTATTTGTGTCATAATACAACATTTATATGAGTTTTAACTCATAATTATAAACTATGTGCAGGTACAATGTCATGAAACTACGGTCCTCTAATTTTCTAAGATGATGGTTTTCGAGTGAAGCACATTTTTGAAGGATGTCAATGGTGACCATTGAAAAGGAATATTATTGTACGAGAATAGGTCCACGAACACTTTGTCCTAGGTGGTTCCATCACTAACGGCATCGTGACAGATGACCGATAAAAAACTTGCAACTGGTCTTCAAAAGTTTGGTGACTCGTCAATACGCATCTTGTCATAAATTCATCTTGACGGACTTTATGTCATCCATGACATTGAAGCGGACCTTGACTCACATGCAAGAACGTTAACAAAAAATAAACAAAGTTAAGAGACAAAGTTTTTATGACGAAAGCGGTCTAAAGGAGTAGGTGTAACGAAAATCATTACG
The DNA here is from genome assembly GCA_014673585.1 of Semibalanus balanoides. Lineage (NCBI taxonomy): Eukaryota > Metazoa > Arthropoda > Thecostraca > Balanomorpha > Balanidae > Semibalanus > Semibalanus balanoides. The sequence continues at coordinate 48,739 of VOPJ01012863.1, forward strand.
AGAAAATTATGAAGAAAAAATAGTGGTTGTTGATTTTGTTAGCGTAAAAAAACCAATACCAGTCCCGCACCCCATTGTAATTGCATTATTAAAAGGTCGCCCAAATGAATTTTGTCGCGCTCATCAGGGCTCCGGTCCCATTGTGCACTGGGGTCATGCGCAGCCAAAGATCAACCGAGGTCACTGACCTCAGATGACCTCACATGACCTTTTTTAATCTAACAATTTTTTGGTCATTTTGCGGTGCTGATTTCAAATTTGGCGTCCATTTAGCATTCTAAGATGTTCTTTTACCGTTTTAGCTCGATAAATTCTCATTTTTTACACATTTAAGATTTGATGACATTTTGGCTTTGACATGACCTCAGAGGTCATGTAATGACCCAGGACCTTAACACGCGCACTGGAGGGCCTCTGAGACAAACATACAGGAGGGGGCGGACCTTGCCCCCCCCCCCTATGATCTCGAAAACCACGAAACGCAGCGACAAGCGGAAAACGCAGTTAGATAGATCAAAACCAGCTCTATCGAAAGTACTGGTCGTTTTTTAGGTTTGGTCAATATCACGGTCACTATAGGCCATCAAAGGTCATATTTTCCAGATTTGTGACTGCTCCATATACTCCCAACTATCTCGGAAACTGTGATAGCTAGAAGAAATTTGTATTTGACGATCGAAACCTCTTTAAATTTGTGATGGACCTAGTTATCCTCAAATTTGAGCTTTGGTGAGTATTTAAGGCTCCAGAGGTCATTGAAGGTAAAAAAGGATATGTTTTACAGAAAAGTATTTTGCTAATAACTTGTTTACTTATGGCAGTAAAGCCATTATTTGAAATCATCATGCTTGGCTCGTTAAGGCGCTTTGAATGATATTAATTTTTACAGGTGAGGTCAACTTCGAGATTTGACCCCAGGTCAAGGTCAAGTGGTGACCCAAGTAGATCATGTTGCATATTGAAAGACGTGTCTTGATGGGACAAACACATTGGTACCATTTTCACATCTCTATCTTCATTATGACAAGAGTTATCGGTAAATCAGTATTGTTGGTCACAAAAATGACCTGACCTTAGTCATGACCTGACCTTACCGATATAAGAAATCCGATTAATAAAAACGGTAGGTATTCATGACCTTATGACATCCTGAAAATATGAAATCGATTGTTGGAAAACTGTGTCTACATACGACCAAACACTTTTTGTAGGTGAGGTCGTCACGTGACTTCGTCTAGTGACCTGACCTGAGATAACCCGAGACCAAGAATTTGACATAATGTGCGTAGTTTATTTTCAAACAGATATGCAAAAAACAGGAAGGGTTGGCGGATTTCGCCCCCCCCCCTCCAGGGCGCGTGTTAAAATCAGATGTCATTGGCTTCATCTCGTCACCAGCAAAACGCTCGTATCTGAATCGAAGCTCTAGCTCAATTCAGGGCCAAACGCCAAGGGGGTCGTACCCCCCCCCCTCTACACGGTCACGCAGTGATCTTGGCCCTACATGGGCGAGGGTTAACCCGAAGCAAGATAAATAATCGACAAAATTTATATAAACTCGTATGCTTCGAACCACCTCTTCAAGAGAAGCACAATGGCACCTCATTGATTACAATATATGTTTTAGGTAAAAATTTATTAACGAAAAACTTTTGCTAAAAAACATGTTTGTTTGCATTTGATGAACTCTGTACCTGTAGTAATAGAATCGACCCCAGGTCAAATATGATGACACTTAGGTGAAAAATGATATCAATAGTTTTCCAGTGTTTTTCCCGATTTTTCCTAGCTGCCATGGTTTCCGAGTTAATCGCAAAATTAATGACCGCTAAAAAAACTTCATATTTTGGCAAATTTAACTTTGCTGACGTCATTTGACCTTAAAGACCAACGAAGTTCATTAAAATTTTACCAAATAAAGGTCTTAGTAGACCCTACCCACCCACCAAATTTAATGATTGTAGCTCATATGGGAGCCGAGATCTGAGGGGGCAATACTCCCCCCTCGACCGATTCGTATACTTTGTATCCGTCCCGGAATAGGGTTGATAAATATACGGATATGTTGCACTTTTTGTTTAAATTAATTTTGAAACACAACTATAATTTTTACATTTTACGAAACACTTTCCAGACATTCCGAAAAACATCATCAAGAGCTAAGTTTCCGTAACGTGAATTTTGGTGAAAATTAACCCTTTCTTTCTTTATTTTCTGATAGCATTCCTTGAAAACAAGAAATTTAGAAAATGGTATACAAACATGCGAAATATGCGTTTAGGGCATATGCTAACCAACGGTGTTCGCCATAAATCGGGTGCACCCATGGGTGCCCACTCAACTCTTCCGATTGCCTGGGTTAAGTATAAATTTGTAGCCTTTTAATGGGTGCTGGTTGGACATGGACATGGTTGGACATGGACAAGGCAAGTATTCGTTATGTCGCTAAAAGTTATGTTTTACTTCACAACCAGATGTTTAACCAGGTAGATATGTTAATTAAAGATATAGCACACTTAAACAATACATTTTGGCAATGATATGAGAACAAGAAATCATGGCAAGTAATAGCAGGAATAAGAGAATAACAGGGATCGGCGGCTGAACGTTTTTTAGCGACGCAGAACATTGTGAAAATTTGTGCCACTTAGCAGAAATTAGTTCGTAATAAGTCTTGAAGCGTACTTTCTCTTTATTCCAATATCACATTCCGCAAACAAATAATTTCACGCAATATATAACATATATATAGAAGATTGCTGACTCTCCTGAAAGTTTATATCAGGCTTGAAAGAAGACACGAGCAAATTTCTGCTAATTGATAAAGATTTTCACAATAAGCCGGTCGCCTTCTCTCCATACAAACTACTGTGAGTCGCCGATCCCTGTTATTCTCTTATCCCTGGTAATAGTGGAGAAAGATTAAAAAAATGTCCGATCCAAGGCCTGATCCAATATGACAATGTCGAACGAAAAGTGTTCGATGAGTCCATATCCACAGCAGCACACAAGTGCTTGATATAACTTCCCATTTTTAGTATACAAAAATATGCTTGGATAATTATTGCAAATTTTGTGAAAATAACTATATGCTTAAAAAGAATATTTCACCTTTAACATGGAGTTTATAACTGAGATAGCAGATTTGCAGAGCAGATCGAAAAATGGGTTTGGGCTGAAGAATAAATTATCTGCGTTAAGTAATTTTGACACAGGAGTCCAGGGGCGGA
>VOPJ01012864.1:0-44815 GCA_014673585.1 Semibalanus balanoides
AAAAATATTGACGTTGCAAATTTCTGTTGTGTTGGCTGTTGGCTAACTTCACGGACATGCCCGACAGAAATGCCCGTGAAGTTAGCCAACAGCCAACACAACGGAAATTTGCAACGTCAATATTTTTAGCCCAAAATATGCATGTGGGTCAAGTCACATACGAAGATTGTGAATCTGATGTTATTTTTAATGTCAAGGTCAAAGGTCATGGTAAAATGAGTAAAGTATTGTATAAGTATAGAAAACAGTAGACAGTCTACTGTTATCTATGGTAGGTAAAATAGGACATTATGTACCTTTTTGTGGACAAACGGTACATTGCACGTTTTTTTAAAGGGCACCAATCGAAAGACCGCGTCAAAATGAAGATAGGCTTTTTCCCGAAATTTCGATTGAGGTCACCTAAAGTCAACCAATCGAACGTTTAAGCTACCGAAAACCCTCAAAAATCGACCTTATGTACCTTTTTGTGGACAAACAGGTTGCATTGCACGAATTTTTTCAAAGGGCACCAATCGAAAGCACGCGCGTCGAAAATGAAGGATGGTGTTTTTCCCGAAATTTCGAATTAAGGTCACCTAACGGTCACCAATCGAACGTTTAACTACCGAAAACCCTCAAAATTCACCTTAAGTACCTTTTTGTGACAAACGGTGCGTAGTAGTTTTTTTTCAAGACACCAATCGAAAGTAGCCGGCGTCAAAATGAAGATGGAGTTTTCCCGATTGATTCAGGTACCTAAGGTCAGCAATTCACGCTAACACCGAAAATCCCTCAAATACGACCTTAGTGTTACCTTTTTGTGGACAACGATGCGTTAAAACGGGTTTTTGAAAGGCACCAAATCGAAAGAGCGCGTCTAAAATGAAGTGGGATGATCCCGGAAATTTCATATTAAGGTCTAGCAAGGTCACCAATCAACGTTTAACTACCGAAAACCCTCAAAATCGACCTTATGTACCTTTTTGTGGACAAACGGTGCGTTGCTCGTTTTTTTCAGGGGCACCAATCGAACGAGCGCGTAAAAATGAAGATGTGATTCCAAATGAAGATGTGATCTTAACAAAAAGGTACATTAGGTCGATTTGGAGGGTTTTCGGTAGTTAGACGTTGATTGGTGACCTTAGGTGAACTTAATCAAAATTTCGAGAAAAGGACCATTTTCATTTTGACGCGCTCTTTCGATTGGTGCCCTTGAAAAAACTTGCAACGCACCGTTTGTCCACAAAAGGGTATGGGAAATGTTCCGATTAGCGACCCCCTTAGGTTGAATCGTGCTGGTGATTATGCTGTCATTAAGGTCACCTAAGGTCACCAATCAACGTTACCGACCGTGGAAACTTGTTTTACGGGAAATGTGAACATTTTTCTAACCATATACGGTCTTACTTGATTCGCACATTAATATATATAATCGCAAATTACGATCTTGCAAGCCCTTGCAAAAAATCGCAAATAGGGAACTGTTCCCAATTTGCGACTGGGATGGTATATCATCCCAACTTTAGCAATATGTATGCATATTGCCTTATAAAGTTCCCGTTTCTGCAATTTCACTCTTATTTGGGGCATTCTCAAAATTCAAAAACCAGCTTGTCGGTCGTAACGAAAGGAAGCCATTGGAGTCCAATTTTAAGCTTAATGATCAGCGGGTGACCTCTGAAGACCTCCGGGCGCAATTAGGGAAATGTAAGTGTTCCAAATCGAAGTCCGCATAAAAATAACTGACACACCTATGCAACGAAAATTGACACAGTAAGCCATAGTATATGAAAAATCAAGAACAAAACCAACTTTGTAATTAAGAAGTATTGCAGTAGCAAAAACGCACCTTTTAAGTGCGTTAAACGACGTAAGAAAAACACGTGTTTCTTGTTGGCACACATGCATTGCACTTACATATAAATACGCAAGCAGAAAATGGCTGAAACTGGTAAAACGCACATGGCCGATTTAGTCATGCATGTTTTGAAGTTGTATTTGGTGTCAATTTCCGTGTATCTGTATGCTAGGAGGTCGCAAATGGGGAGAGGTCGCTAATAGGAACATTTCCACTACATGAGGTCGATTGTGAGGGTTTTCGGTAGTTAAACGCTGATTGGTGACCTTAGGTGACCTTAATAGAAATTTCGGGTAAAACCCCATCTTCATTTTGACGCCCTCTTTCGATTAGTGCCCTTGAAAAACGTGCAACGCACCGTTTGTCCACAAAAAGGTGCATAATGTCCTATTTTACAGTAACCTACTTTACTCATTTGACCTTGGTCTTTAACCTTGACATTAAAATATAACATCAGATTCACAATCCTCGTGTGTGACTTGACCTACATGCGTATTTTGGGCTAAAAATATTAACGTTGCAGATTGCCGTTGTGTTGGCTGTTGGCTAACTTCACAGACATCACAGGTTCGACATTTGCACAGCACATTGTAGCCGACGCAGAAGTGCTACAGGACTTAATTCAACGCTAAAATAATCGCACACACTCGGTCTAACGTTTTTCCCATAGATCTGACCTCTCAAGGTCATCAATTGACCCAAGGTTATTTGGGGGCTCAGCCGCCGGTATCATTGCGCAGCGCATAAGTTTTGTTCAGAAATAATTTCACAAATTCAAAAGCATGCCAAAATGTGACCTAGGTGATGCGCTAACATTCGCCGAAAACACCTGCTTGATATCTATTACGGTTTGACCTTGACAATTACCAAAGTGCAAATAAACGACACTTGAGCCGTTTAAAATTCAACAAAGGTTCGATATTTGCAGAGCACATTGTGGCCGACCCAGAAGAGCTACGGGATTTAAAGCATTTGGACATGTTTTTAATTTTGAGAAATTATTTCTGAGCACTAGTTATGCGTTGTGCAATGAATGGTACCGGCGGCTCAGCCCCACACTAGCATTAGGTGAATTGATGACCCTTAGAGGTCAGATTAATGTGTGAAACGTAAGATCGAGTGTGTGCGAATATTTTAGCGTTGAATTCAGTCCCGTAGCATTTCTGGTGGGCACAATGGCTGTGCAAATGGCGAACCTGGGCTTTGAATTTTAAACGGCACGAGTGTCGTTTATTTTGCACTTCTAATAGTCAAGAACAACCCTGATAGATACCTTAAGTAGGTGTTTACGGCAAATGTTAAGCGCACACCTAGGTCACATTTTTGACATGTGTTTTTAATGTTGTGAAATTATTTCTGATACAACAGTTATGCCTGTGAAATGGTACCGCGCTGGCTGAGCCCTCCAAATAACCTTAGGTCAATAGGTACTTAGAGGGTCGGATCGATGTGCGAAACGTAAGACGATGTGTGCGATTATTTTAGCGTTGGATTTCTCAGTCCGTAGCATCTGGGTGGCCACAATGTGCTGTGCAAATGGCGAACCTGGGCTGGAATCTTTAAACGGCACGAGGCGTTAGTTGCACTTCTTATAGTCAAGAACAAAACCCTGCTAGATAACCAAGTAGGTGTTCTCGGCAAATGTAGCGGCATCAACTAGGTCACATTTGACATGTTTTTTAAATGTTGTGAATTATTTCTGAACAACAGTTATGCGCTGTGCAATGTACCGGCGCGAGCCCCCAAATAAACCTAGGCAATTAGTGCCTTTAGAGGTCAGATCGATGTGGCGAAACGTAAGACCGAGTGTGTGCGATTATTTTAGCGTTGGATTCAGTCCCGTAGCTCTTCTGGGTCGGCCATAATGTGGTGCGCAGTTATTGAACGTGGGTTGCACGTTTAAACGGCTCTTCTCGGAGTATCGTTTTTTGGCACGTTTTTAATTGCCAAGTTCAAACCGTCAGATAGATATCAAGATAGGTGTTTTCGGTAAATGTTAGTGCATCACCTGGGTCACAATTCGACCTGCTTTGGATTTTTTTTTAATTATTTCTGAACACCAGTTATGCGCTGTGCAATGGTACTGGCGGCTGAGCCCCAAATAACCTTAGGTCAATTGGTGACCTTGAGAGGTCAGATCGACGTGCGAAACGTATGACCGAGTGTGTGCGATTATTTAAGCGTTGGATTCAGTCACGTATAGCTCTTCTGGTTCGGCGACAATGTGCTGTTCAAAATGTAATTTCGTGACCTTGTTTGACCTGTGTAGGTTGAACGGCTAGGATTGACACCTAATGCTGCTAGGTGTGAAATACTAGAGTCCTGACGGATATGCTCTGCAAATTTCAGCTCGATCGGAGGCGAACCGAATCTGGGCCGAACCTGGGCTGCACCTCTAGGAGTTCCGTTTTTTGCTTGACCTCTGGATGTCAAACCGCTAGGAATAACATTGAATGCTGCGATAAGTGGAATACTGGAGTCCTAGCGGATACGCTGTGCAAAGTTCAGCTCGATCGGAGGTGACTCGAACCTGGGCCGAGCCTGGGCTGCACCTCTAGGTGTGTCGTTTGTTTGCGCTTTTTTAACTCTCAAGGTCGAACGGTAATAGCTATTAAATAATTGTTTTCAGTGAATGTTAGTGCATCACTTTACGTTTCGCTTTGCTTGTAAATTTGTGAAATCATTTCTATACACCAATTATGCGCTGTACAATGGTACGGGCGGCTGAGCCCTCAAATGACCTTAGATCAAATGGTGACCTTTAGAGGTCAGATCGATGTTTGAAACGTAAGACCGATTGTGTGCGAGTATTTCAGCGTTGGATTCATTCCTTTAGCTCTACATGGTAGGCCGCAATGTGCTGTGCAAATTTTAACGTTGTGACCTTGCTTGACCTCTGGAGGTCAAACCGCTGGGAGTGACACCGAATGCTGCTAGGTGTGGACTAGTAAAGCCCTTGTGGATATGCGCTGCAAATTTCAGCTCGATCGGAGCTGTCCCGAACCTGGGCTGTCTTGATGGACATACCCGGTCATCGCGCGCGGGAGCGCCAGATCAGCGTCCTAACGTGTAGACCGAGAACGAAGAGAAGTGAAGCTGAGAACGAAGACCGAGAAGTGAAGCTGAGAGGAGAGAGCCAGGAGTTCCTTGGTAATGCGAATTTTGTGAAGTAAATTTAGTGAATGCCGTTGATACAGTTGCCGGGCGGTGGGCCAACCCAGTGCACCCGGCACGTCCGATATATGGTCGAATTAGCGTCGGCCGGAGATCACAAGCAGTCCAAAGCTCAGGACCTTCTCTAGGCGTCGCATGTTCTTCTCCGAACCGTCGCCCAAAACGGCCAGGCAGTAACGAACGTGAGAGAGGACCAGGGCGTTGACAAGGATGGGTATGAGGTCGTGGGGAATCTGATGACGCACGTGGGACAGCCCGATGAGGATACCGTTGCATTTTTTGACGAGGGCAGACACGTGGCAGTCCCAGGTGAGGTGCTCGTCAAACTGCACGCAAGGTTCATCACCGTGGGGCTCTCACGGATCGCGTCCTCGCAAAATCGAATGGAAATCGGGGCTAGTCTCCGACAATTTTGTCGAGAGCCGAAGACAAAATTAGCTCTGTTTTGCCGGTGTTGCTGAGATGAGGTGCCATCTCAGACCGGTATTTGACTGTTTCAGGCCTGACAAGGGCTCTCTTAGGCTCGCCAAAGACTTTCTAACACCTGAAAATACACTCTCGAACCGACTGGATGCCCTATTAGACCCGTAGAAACGCTCGGGAACCTTTTTAGCTCCATAGCCCTTTGACGTCCAATGTGCCCCCTCCGAAACTTTTTCTTGGACCCGCTCCTGTCTTAACTACCCTCTTGGTCAAGTTGCCCCTCCCTCTTCTTCAGCTGTCTGCGTCCGCCCTTAAAGGGATTATACGGGTTTCCGTCCTGAAAGGAAATGCACTTTTTGCAGTTGGTTATGTGCTTAAAGACACGTTTAGACATATGAGAGTGACCTCGTTGCTCATTTAATCCATATTTCTCAGCAATTATCAGCGTGTAAACCTTTTGACTTTTCAGACTTGTAATCTGAAACGATACGTTGATTCGGATTACGCCACCCTTTGTAATATCTCTATACTTGGGCGGCGCTTTGCCCGGGCCGTAAGTAAGAGACGGCTGTCTATACCTCAGCAAGTACTGCAAAAAGTATACGCGGTGGTACACACCGAGCCTTGAAACGGTCCTTACGAAAGAAGAATGCAATTTTCCAGAAAAAATGTGGTACCGGTGCCTTCTACCATCTTTATAAGTACGTTTTACTATGTAACTCAATTATTCTGGGAAAAACCCGTATAATCCCTTTAACTGTACAAGTTACATATTAAAGCACATTTGCGGCACTTTAAACGGTACAAAGGGTACGACTGATATTGCAAACATAAAACCAAAGAATTCAAATAAAAAATACTGAAATAGGGACACCCTTAAAATATAGAGGACCAAATCCGTCGAGTTTACAGAATTGGGTACCTATAGGTAGGGGCACCACTGCAATTGACATCGTGCCAGGGCTCCTTGAAGATTTTCTGGATCCGCCACTGACACGAAGGTATAACAAGTTTCACGTCGATATATCTGCAACGCTCGGGAAGTTAAACAGGAAAAACCTAGGTGGGTCGGATCCGACCCATTCCCTGGATGTGGTCGTGGGCTATGCCTCGTAATTTTGGACCAAGTATTGATACTCAAAAGTTGGGGGGGGGGCGTTGCCCCGCCCCACCCCACTCTCTTAAACCCATGTGGTAACCACATAGATGTGTTGTGTGGGTATGCATGATCATTTATGCAGTTCTCATTTCTACATTAAACGCGCGAACTATCAACCTTGTTTATCGGCTTTCCTCTGCTATGAAGGATAAATGAACATCCTGAACACTTAATACGTGACGTCATATGTTGGCATAAATTCATATCGAGCTGTCACTGCTTGTCACTTGCTACGGACTGGTACCAAGCTGTTTAGCCTCGACAGCGACCGGGACGGCCGTCTCATCACTGAGACTGTCGTATACACTATACATACACCAGCCAAAACGTCACGCAGAACACACAGAAGAACACCGGGTACATCGTCTTCACACAATTCTTCACGTAGTCTGACCAGGTCAGCCAGCGGTACTCCTTGCGGATGTTCCACATGCTCTTCAGCAGCGACTGCACGCTCCACTGTGACCCGTCCTCGTCTTCATCCCGCTCCGCATCGTCCTCCAGTTCCTCCTCCACCGGCTGGCGCCGCGCCGCGTGCCGCTCGTGCGCCCACTGGTAGAACTCGGACCACCCGACCCTCTCGGCGGCCGGCGAGATGCCCGCGGCGGAAGGCGAGTTACCCGCATCGGCATCCCAGAAGAGGTCATCGCCGTGCCAGGTGGACTGGCGCCGCATCCGCTCCAGGTCGAGGCCGAGCCGCGGCGCCGGCGACGTGAAGCGGCGCGCCATGCTGAAGCGGCGCGGCGCACTCTCGGTGATGATGGCTCCGCGACGCTGCACGGCGCGCTCCCGCTCCTCGCGGTGGCTCTTGTCGGCCAGCTGCCGCGCCAGCTTCGGCTGCCGGTAGAAGAAGAGGACGTCGTCTACAGACTCCTGCTGCTCGTGCTCCAGGCCGCGGAACGCATACTTCAGGTCGATGAAACAGGCCACCACCGAGAGCCAGACGAACGTCAGCACGGACAGCATCCAGACGTCGATGGCGCGCACGACGCCCGAGTGCGGCACCGTCTGTAGCTGACGCAGCAGCTGTACTGTGCCGACCATGTTCAGAAACGAGACGAGCACGCGGCTCTCGGCCAGCTCGTCGGGCAGGTAGAAGGAAATCCAGGCGATGATGACCATAAACAAACCGGGAAGGAAGACCAAGATGACGGCGTGCGATCTTTTCCGGGTGATCTTGATCACGACCGAGAGTTGAGATACTTCCATATAGCCGAGAGATGCGTAGCGTTCAATTGATTGGTTTCGGTATGAAACAATCACGTCAAAGCCTGATGTCAAATACTTATTGACAACAGAAAACGCTTCCTTGTCCCAGAGTAGCTGCACGGAATAGTTTTGCGCTTGAAATGCTCCAAGGTACCACGTGCATGTATGCGTATCAAGTGGGTAGCACCGTAACGAAGTTTTACACCAAAGTTTTGTGGACACCGTTTGTTGCACCCTGTATCTGCCAGCGCCATCAACTCTCACAGAGTCGCCTTCAATTAACTCCTGGTCTGAGTGAGCAGGCTGAGAGAAGGGTACAAAAAGTTGCGGTATCCACATATGTTCGTCGTCCTTTACCGTTCCGGTTGGGTCATCTGCATTTGTACTTTCACAGTGGTTCACAGCCAGCGAATGGTTAAGATCACAACCAAGAGAATGGTTTTGCACGGTGGCGTTCCAGCTAATATCCAAAGACGTTCGCAGAGTAACTGAATGAACATCGTCAGTGGCGTATATATCTTCCAGCCGTCCTCTGATGTGCACTGGAAAAGCATGTGGACATCTGGCAATGTTCATATTTTCTTTGTGGAAATCTTCGCAATCCAGTCTTTTTGCAGTTTTCGGTGGTTTCGCTCCGCAGATCAATGAATTTATTTTCTGCGACGCGTTTTGCACATTTGCCTGGACAAGCACATTCACAAACAAGCCTGCTTGAACCCATAAGTAAACCATACACCACATTACATTCATGCATGGTTGTAGGCAACACAAACCCTACGGAAAAGCAGTAACGAACGCGTCGTACTGTGGCAAATTACATTTGTTCTGCATGCAAAACCAATGCCTTATATACTTGCAAAACAATACAAAACAAATAAGACATGACTCAAATTACCAGCGGTCCGAAAACGACGTCACGATATGTTCCGTGCATAGCACCTCTGTTGCAAAGAGGCCTGTAGCAATCATGCAATCTTACAAACGCGTGCTTGCATATAAATCATGTATATATATATATATATATATATATAATATATATATTATATAATATATATATATATATATATATAATACTATATTATATATATATATTATATACATATATGATTATATGCTTGCCACTGCCTGGTACGTCAATGTCAGATAATGTGGTGAATGACACAGATGGCAAACTGAGTCTGACTGGCTGCCTGCAAAGCAGGGCTTGGCGTTCCAAGTAGAGATGCAAAAATTATCCCAAGACAGGAACCGGCACCGCACCGGCACGGGCACCGGCACCGGCACCAGGCACCGGCACCGCCACCGCACGCACATAATGGAGTTGGCCCGGCATCAAGCCCGGCCCACGTGGCAGCACCCACCCAGGCGGGCATGGACAGCAATCTGCATGTCTTCCTTCATTATACATTTAACAATATTTCAAATAAAAAAAAAGGTTGAAATATTTCAACCTCGAACTTGTGTTTAGCCCCAGGCGCAAAGCTGCTAGACCGCGCAAGCCTGTTTACACGCGCCTGCCTTTCAGGCGCACCCTCGGGGACCTAAAACATTTGAGCCCGGGTGCCTCCGTGGTCTCTCCGTTGCTCTTTAATTTGCACTTGTTCGCAAGTATCCAGCCAACAATTTCTATTTCGTCCGACAGTAGTGCGGAGCGTATGTAACTGTAATAGGTCGTCCTCACCCAACGCTTCCTCTTCGACTACGCTACGGAGCCCTGAGAGTAGGTGGTACTCGAGATAGTACTGTAAGACTGCGGTCCCACCACAGAGTGGTCTGTAAAAGGACTAAATTGTTTTAGTCGCCTTACTATTCATGAGACCGTACCGCTTCAGACGAAGTACAAACATCTCTGCAACAACACAGAGCCTTATGACTCATGATCTTAGGGCTTTTTTCTTTGTACTGCTCCGCGCTGCCTGCTACCCCTTGACTCGGTGACCTGGAGATAACGTGTTTGTACTCACGTCTGCACGCAATCACCACATAGCCACGACCTCGATACCTCGGGATAATCCAATCCTTAACCTAGTGTGGCTGTATTACTGATCTACCATGCTCGCCACCCAGTCTCTGCATCTCCGGTCCGCCTCTCGCACCCTACCGTTGTCCTGGTAGCTGCTGTCTATGTGACACTGGTCACCACAGCTCTCCATTCCGCGTTTCGCTGCTCAGTACCACGGACCTGGGTGTGCATGTTATGTCGTGCATATCTCCTCGCGGTAACTCACCACAGTATCTTGTCACAACATTCTCTGGACCCTCTTAAACACTGAATGCCGCTTCTTGCTATTATCGCCCGAAACATGGCGTCGGCCATGATTTCATAATGTCTAGCGAGATTTTGCCAATTGCGCTCACAGCTCTCCATTCCGTCAGCTCGATCGGACATCGCACACATGCAACCACTATGGTCGATGCGTAGTTTGCTGTGATTACCTTACCAGTCACACAAACACCGCACTCTCCAGACATATTGCCGCTCTCCTCTGTGACTACGTATGTTAGGTGGTCTGTGCTGTTACTCCCGTCCACCAAAGACTTCACCACCATCAACGCTCTTGGCACATCGTGACCCGGAAATGATCAGTGTGTCTGTCTTATTACTACACGGTCAACCCAGCTCTCTCACTAGTTATCACACGACCACAGTGGAAGTCAATTTCTCAAAATAACGGACTACGAGTGTTTAGGTGGTCTGTTTATCTCGGTCCCCAAGCTCTCATCCTCTGGCCCGGGACTGGTGCGTCTCATCTAGATACTCGCAGGTACCTCACATCAGTCTATTACACTAGGTATTTCCCACTTCGCATCCCCGGAAGTAGGAAGCTGAGATGGAGATTGGTATCGTTGACTCCTATCTACCCATGACAATTCTAACACGAGGTGTACCTCTCCACATGTGCGTTCCAATCCTCCGACCTTGGATGTGTCTGTCTGTACTCCGGTCCCACCAGGCAGCGCATGTCTACTATTGTCCCTCAGCCTCCTCTGTTTTCGCGATTCCGGTAGTATGAGCGAGTGTCTTTAAAGTTTGATTTAGTAAAACTGTGTTGACTCGTCCATAGCGCTGCTACTAAAAGCTCTTTGCGAGCCGATTCGAGCACGCGCCTGTGACCATTTTTTCTTGTAGCTCTCCGGAAATCTCGCTTTGTACATGTCGCCTGTTGCCTGGGCCTGGTCCCATCTACTCACACACCAAGACAATACATGCCTCACTCACCTTTGTGACCTCCGCCTTCCGGAAAACCACGGGACTGGCCGCTGTACTGTCTGGACGGTCCTCTCGCAGAGCTACCAACCACAGCTTACTTACCCAATACCATTCATAGCCTCGTCCTACACCGATGACTACACTCAGACACAACCATCACACACACGAGGTCACACACAGGCCAAACATCACACCGAGCCACACACACCTATCCCACCAACACCACACACCTACACATGCAAGAGCACACTACTACACACACACAACAATCGACAATCACACACAAACGCGAGACACTACACAACAACACATGAGACACACACACAAACACACACCACCAAACACACAGCACACACACGAGTACACACACACACACAACACACACGACAGCATCACCGACACCCACCACCACACACACATCACACCACCACAGCACACACAACGTACACGAGACACACACCACCCGGACACTACACACAGCTACTCACCTGCACCACTTCTCATCCGACAGTGCGAGACGGAGGACTGGGGCAGTCCGCGGCTACCGCCGGCACGGGGCCGCGGCCCGCGTCCGCAGCCCCGAGATGGTATCCTCCGGGACCACCTCAGCTCCAAAGCGGGCGGCTGGCCGCCTCTCTCACGAGCGAGTCGCTAGCCAATAACAACCATTAACCACCGTTGATGCCAATGACGCGCGACCGGCGCGCGTGGCCTCGCGCGTCCATTGAGACGGAGACGATTGACGAGGAGAGGGACGATCCGGGCCGGCGTGCTCGCCGGCTGCGCCGGCGCGATTTGAGGCGGCATAGGGGGCGCCGTGACGCGTGTCGCCCCGCTCCACCGGCTGCGGGTATGGATCTCGTCAGGCACAGCGCTCGCAGCTCTCTCGAACTGCATCGAGCAGTGTTGCAGGGATCGGCGTCACATGAGGGCCTGGTGGTCGGGAACGACGGTCGGCGGCGCCACGAGCGCGTCTTGCGCCAGTTCAGACGGGATGCAGCTGTCCATCAAGCACCCTTGCCCATCATCCTGCTGGAGCTTGGTCGCCGGACAGCGCTCGCGGAGTGAAATACAAGCGGGGCCCGGCAGTGTTGGCGCCACGAACTTGAGGTAGCGCAGTAGGTAGAGCAGGAAGCACGTCTCGTTTGAGATAAGAAAGTCTAGCAGCAGGTCGTGGTCGCGGCGCACCGTGCAACCCAGGAACTGCACGAAGCTGCGGTGCGCGTCGATGGCACGCTCGAAGTCGGGCTGCACGCGCGCCCGCTCGGCCAGGCCGGCACAGAGGTCCAGCAGGCACACCATCGCCTCCACCAGGTAGTCGTCCTGGTCACACAGCAGCACCACGGCCCACTCACTCATCGGCGTCTCCGGGTGGAACGGCAGGCGCGCCTTCACCCAGCCGTCCAGTCGGCGCACTACGTCACGCAGCGTACGCTCAATGATCACCATGTCCTGCTCCTCCGAGCCGGAGCCGCCGGCCGAGCGCGCCGACGCCTCGCTGCTGCTCTCACAGCGCGTCTCCTTCACCGTCACCGCCAGCGCCTTGAGCACGAGTAGCACTGTCTTCTGCATCAGCGGCCGGTCGCCGCTGGCGTCGACGCCGCCGCCAGCGAACGCGCGCACTCCACGCTCGTAAGGCACGACTTCGAGCAAACGGCCGGCGCGTGTTTGTCGCAACAGCGCGTGCGCCAGGCCGGCCGGCTCCTCGGCGACGCAGTCCTGCAGCGCGATCGTGCTGCCGTAGCACAGCACCTCGGCGTACAGATCGAGCACGGCCCGCCACACGTGCGGGGACGCGTCGCCGCCGAGTGACCCCATCAGGCCCTCCAGCCGGCCGTAGAACGACTTGGTCTCGACGATGCTCAGGTTGTTCTTCACCGAGATGATTGTCGTCCAGAGCCGGAGGAAGGCGAGGACCTCCGTTTCGTGCGCAGGCCTCGTCAGCAGGCGGCAGAAGCGCTGTGTCACCGGCACCCAGCGGTTCTCCAGCAGCGCAGTGATAGCACACTTAATCTCGGAGAGCGCCTCCGGGTCGGACACGACGCTGAGTGCCGCGCAGCCGGCCGGCAGCGGTCGGGCGCCGCCGCCGGGTGACTCTGGCGGCTCGTGCTGCTCGATGAGACGCTGCAGCGCGTTCAGCGCGTGGCTCACCTCCAGCGGCCGCTCAGACTGGAGCACGGCCGCCACCAGCGCCTCGAGCAGACGCTGCGCGCGGCCGGGCGGCAGCAGCAGAGCGGCCAGCGTGAGACAGCGGCCGGCCCCGCAGCTCAGCAGCGGCCTCTCGGCAGCCAGCAGCGTCAGCAGCGCCTCGCGCAGCGACTCGTCCGCCTGGCGCTGGGCGCAGACGGCGCGCTGCAGCTGACGGCACATGCTGCCTAGCCGCAGCTGCTGCAGCGCCGCCTCCTGCAGCAGCTGCAGCGTGCTGAGAGCCAGCAGCTGGCGGCGGCTGTCAGCAGCGGCCAGCTGCGACGGCAGCGCCGTCAGCTGCGCCGCCGGCAGCGGGCACAGGCAGCCCAGCTGGGCGCGCTCGTGCAGCGCCGCCAGCGGGTCGTCGAGTCGCGGCGTGGCCGGGCCGGGGCTGGAGAGGCGCGGCCGTTTGGCCGCCGGCCCGCCGCCGGTCATATCCAGCCGGCTCTCCGTCATATCCGAGGAGGAGGCGGCGGCGGCGGCTGCTGCTGCTCGGCCGGCCGGCCGCACCCTGCCGACATGCCGCAGGAGCATCAGTCAGCGGCCAGCACCGGCAGAGCGCGTAACAGTACAGGGCAGCACAGACACAACACAAACACAACACGAAATGGTATAAAGCAGCGGGCAGACACAACATGGACAAACTAGGAGTAACGGGGAGTAGCCAGAAGCATCACAGATCAACAAGGAGCACCATGCATCAAAAAGGAGCATCACGGATCAGCACGGAGCATCATGGATCAACACGGAGCATCATGGATCAGCACGGAGCATCATGGATCAACACGGAGCATCATGGATCAACACGGAGTCATCATGGATCAACACGGAGGGACAAGGATCAACACGGACATCAATGGATCAACCACGAGTGACAAGGTACAACAGGGAACAACACTGATCACATGAATCAACACGGATCAAACACGGATCAACACGGATCAACACGGGATCAAACACGGATCAAACACGGATCACACGGATCAAACACGGATCAACACGGATCAACATAGAAACATGTTGCGCAGGGAACAGCGACACGGAAGAGAAAGTGCACCTAATCGAAGGGTTTTAGATAACCATTACTAATTTGTCTCAATTCAAATTCTGACAAATATGTACCGAGGAGATTCAAAGAGGACAGACATCGAACAGTCTTTCGATGTAAATTAAACAGGATAGTTTTATTGTATAGTAGCTAGTCCATGCAGGTAAAATAGCCCTAAAGGAAAATTGAATTTTTCTCGCCCAACCGAATTCCTTGCAAACAACTCACTTGAAATGCACACAGTTAAGCGTTGGCGTTTGCATACAACAGCACTTGCAGGGAGAGGAAACAATACCCAGTCAGTGAGGAAAAGGGGAGATTCTTAATTGATGACACATCACTCATTCATTTGAGGTTTGACATCTAGCAGCAGAATGAGTGTACACATGAGACGATGCACACTCAAATGAAGCTGATTGACACTGGCATGTTGCACACATTTTGTATAAGCTCTTGGAATGAATGGATAACAACAAAGTCAGCCTTTTTCTGCTGAGGACCATGAGTCGGAAGACTTCTATACTTTGAGCAAGCAGAATTCACCCTAAAAAGTGGAAAGTCATACAAATACAACGGATTAGATACCTATATGGTCCACTAGCAATATCTGAACACAGAAATGCCAGCCTCATACCTGCTATATGGAAGAAGTGTAACAAATCACTAAGCCCAGGTGCCATGTCTTCCTTGAGCTATGGGCATTGGAGTTCAGGTGTGTTCACTCTTCAGTAATCAAACTGCACGCAGACTAGCAACACGGTCTGAGCAATCTACCTGAAACATACATGCATGAAGTTTTATGGTCATACTGCCAGATACAATACACATTTAGAAGATGGGCAACATCATCAGTCAGGGTAATATATTATTTATCGGGGCTCAACAACAAGGTATGTCTCTCAAATGTGCGAACACAAGTAAAATATAAATACAAATATAATGTGCAGAATGAAGTTCGTTCCTAGAAAGAAGAAGAAAAAAAAACATTCATAAAAGTAGAGTGATAACAATGAACATCAGTTGGTGTAAAAAGTTGCATTCGCCACCACTGAGAAGCAAATACAATTATATGAATTATGATGATTAATTTTAACTACATAAGTGATAATATAGCTTGTAACAATTGATTGGAGGTTTGGATGAAGAGCTAACAATATTGCATATGGAATTGGCCACATTATTAAAACATTGTGAAATATGTAGTATGTAAGTCCGCCCCTGTAGCTCAGTGGAGAGCGTGGTCTTCTGACCTATCTCAGTAGTGGCAGCCTGGGTTCGAGTCGCTTCGACGCTCGCTATTTGCTCTGACTGGGATGCCTGCGGCCGTGGCAGGCGGTCCCCCGCACTCCAAGGGCCACGGTGACGTCAGCGAGCGGGGCGGAACCGTGTCCAGGTATGTCGGCACGTAAAAACTTTCTCTCTAATTCTGCCGGCCAACAAGGGAATGTACATCGGGGTGGTGAGGTCAGGACCAGCGCAACAAGCTCTGCTTAGCGCGGGTTCTGACCTCGAAAAGCCATCCCTACAAAGCATTCGGGCTAAAAAAAAATGTATTGAAGGGTGAGTGCCACCTCGAAGGCCAATATATAGTTTTTGGTGTGATCAGTAGATTAAGCGTGTCCGATTTCACCTACAAATGAGTGACATCTTAAATAACCTACCAAACAACCAGCGCCATTCAAATCACACTCGCAAACTTAAATCTCGAGCTCTCATAGACATTCCTCGTATGCTCATAGTGGTATGCTCGTCCTCGTATGATCGAAACTGTCATCACATCCAACCGTGTCGTGACCAACGAAACTATAGACCGGTCAGAAATAATTAATAGTGTCACGGCCCACGAACGATAGCATGAAGGTGATAGCATGAAATATTCAAGATTTGGATGCATCCGGAGATCGGACTTTTACCCTATTATGTGAAAACTCATGAAGTTTCTCATAGACAGGGGATTGCCACAGGGGGCTTAAAGGCAATAGGCCTTGGATTGTTTTTCCAAACACGATTTGGTTATATTTTGAAATACAACTTCATTCCATATAGTCAAAAATAGCCATAGATCGCGCCGATTCAGGACAGAAGGACGAAAATGATTAATTTTCATCAAAACCATAAGTATAATCTTAAGTCAACTGGCCCTTACGTCGCGTGAATGAATCAAATGCTCAGCCAATCAGATTCGAAAGCAATTGAGCTCCAGCCAATCAGATTCAAAGGTAATCGAAAGCCGCAAGCTGATTGGCTGATTGTATATATCATAGATAACAGTAGACCTGTTATGTATACATGATTGCATACATATATGTTATGCAATTATGCATACAGTAGACCTGTTATCTATGTATCTATGGTCTACTGTTATCTATGTATACATACATAGGCAAAGGCTAAAGCCTCTGCTCAGGTATGAGCTTTCCTTTGCAAGGCCCACATTCTTGACATTCTTTGTCTCAGGCCCACATTCCTTCGACAAAAAAGTCAAATATATTTATCTGGAGAGCCTTTTCAGCCAAGAAAACTTGCAGATAGGCTTTTTAACACGGGCTACAAAACTACTATCTTAGTTCAAAACCCCATGTCGAAGGTGAATATTTCCTTTAGAGGGAGTGTGCACTGTGCTTACTCTTTTGGAATGTCAAATATATTTTTCTTACGGTAAGAAGCTATTGTGGTTTGATCATTGGTTACGATAATTCACGTCTGAAGGCCCCTTTTAGTTGAATTTACTTAAATTCTGTTATGCATTTGTTTTGTTTCAAAACTCATAAACGACCCGCCACTATCAAACAGGTAACGAAGATTTACCTACAATGGCGCACCAAAGATAATAACAAACCCCATACGAACAATGGTAAATAGTTATCGAGGCGCTTCGGCCAGCTGGTATCAGCGCGCACGAGTGTTTTCTATTCGCCAGCGCTAACAATATATATAATAAATTTTTTTTTTTTTTTTTTTAATAATAATATAATAATATAATAATAATGTCATTTATTTTCATTGCACATAGCACGCACGCAACGCACGCACGCACGACCGCACGCACGCACGCACGCACGCACGCACGACACGCACGCACGCACGCACCGCACGCACGCACGCACGCACGCACGCTACGCAGCACGCACGCCACGCACGGCACGCACGGCACGCACACACACACACACACACACACACACACACACACACACACACCACACACAGTCACACGGTCATGCAAGTAAGTATCACTAGTTGACACCATTGCTGGTCGACAACACATCTTGGTTAACACGCTCCTCCATTTTGCTGCTGAGCAATATCAGCTATATGCCTCTTCAGGGGCTTCGCCAACATCTGCTTTTAGAGCAAGCATCTAGATTGCAATCCACATTGTTATATCGGATGGCGGGATACGACATTGTTAAGCTGCAATTAATGCCTATCCAGAAGATGCTACTGGCCCACATGGCTTGAGAGTTAATGTATTTTGGCTCCTAGGAAATTGAACGGGCTAGCAAAGAACGAGTTTTTGGCCAGGAGAGCTTCGCATGTCAGCAAGACCATATGTTGCACCATGACTGTGTGATTTATGCAGTTACCGGGGAATGTTTTAAACAAACCGTTTAATGCCAAGCATGGTACGCTACACAGAACACTGTTTTACAGCCAACTTACTTTTCGGCTAAATCCCACAGTTCGACCCCATACCAGCTGAGAAGCAGTACGACCTTAAACAATGGATCAGAACCCTTCGATCCATGAAATGATATTTGGATATCGCAGAATTGGTCTGAAAATAAAGTGACCGCCTTAACCGGCATTCGACATCTATCAATATCACTGAGATTGCATGAGTAATGATGTGCCGAGATATTAAACTCTTTAACCCCAAGAAAGTGGTGCCCCGTTCATAACACTGGAGTCGGCGCGGAACCCAGCCACTTGCTCAAACTTCATATTTCTGTCCCGTACAATACAACATTAGCCACTGATTTAGTGATATTAAATTTTATGCTCATACGTTGCGCAAAATTCTCAGCATCAGCTATCATTCTCTGAAGGCACATCTCGTGGGACTGAGGAGCACAAGATCGTCGGCGTAGGCCAATACGTTAGCTGGCAGGCCAGCTATTTGACATTCCGTTTCTTTATCTGGCCCTCGTATTGATGAGAAAACCCGTAATTTATATAAATTATAAAAAAGTAGGGGGAGACTAATGATCCCCCTGCTTACACCATTTTTTACATAAAATGCCTCCGACCACACTATTTCCCCCAGCGAACACACATCTGCTGTGTCGAATACCAAGTGTTATCAGTATTTCAACGTACTGTGCTGGGAACTCCTCGATCGAGCTTAGCAAACTGGAAAAGTTTGTACGTGACACCACGCGGTCAAAGGCCTTCGAGGGCGTCCAAAAAACAGCGTACAACTGGTGCCGGTGAGCCCCTGTCCGGTAATGTTTTACAATCTCCTTCAAGAGAAGTTCCTCATGGGTGGTTGATGACCAACTTAAACCCAAACTGAGTTATCATCGGTGATAGTGTGGGTTTTAGCGCTCCAGAATTAATCAGGCTCGTATATTTTGAAATTGACGTTGATAAAGCAAATGGCTCTAAAGTTCGCAAGACTGCCAACTGTCTCCTGAACTTTGTCCTTGATAAGAGGAACAAGCAAGCTTCTCATCATAGGGATCGGAAGGTAAGCGTGAAACATGACTGAGTTCAAAAAAAGCAACCTGAGTGCTCAAGATTTTGTTGATTTTATATGGACCCAGGTGCTCAAACCATGATGTTGTCTAGACCCGGTGCCTCCCACCCTTCATATTACGTATTGTTTCCGCTATTTCCTTGTGCGAAAATTGCATTAATCTGATTGTTTGACCCAGGTGAATTATAAATCAACCAACGAGGTCTCCACGTGGAACGATTGAGCAGCTGTTGTCCTGATAAAATGGCAGAAAAATTGATTTTTTTCCAGTGGTTGGAAAATGAGTTTCCTCACCGCGACTTACATTATCAAACAGAAGTGGCACTGAAGTAGCAGGCTTGAGGTCGTTGCATGAACTTGTCCTTCCAAAATTGGCGTCAGTCTTTGTCCCGAAAAAAGGCTGCCAAGGCAGTGCCTTTTAGGCGATTCGACAGTCTCTTACAAATGCGAAAAGCATACTCGAATTTTGATATATATGCTAGCATTGTGATTTAAGGGCAATGATTCTAGTAGCGAAAGCTCTCTGGCGAATATTGATAATTTTGTGCTACCAGAACGATCTTGGCGAATTTGGAATAGATCAGCAACTAGAGTGAATCTGGAGACATGAAGTATATGGCTAAATTGATACAAATATGTTCTATAGACCAGTGTCAACAACTCCACATGACCAATGTGAGAAGGCACACTCCCTTTAAGCCTGCTTGGAGGCAAGGCAGGAGGGGACACCTGTGCAGCCGGTAGCTGCTAAACTGGCTTCAGATTGCGTTGTCGATCCGTTCTCCGAATGCATCGTATATGTCGGGGCAGTAGATTTTGGTGCGTCGGCTCGGGCGGTTTTCTTCGATCCTGACTCGTCGAAGCCGAGTCGCTATGGCATATCTGTGTCGCCGTGTCTGGCTCGCTTCGACTTGGACAACAAGATTCCGGTCCTGGAGACCAATCCAGGAGGACAGCCTGGATTGGTCGAATTGGTTATACGCCAATTCGGTTTTCGGCGAGGTTGGCGACGGGGAAGTTGAACCCCCAGAGTCTGATCAGAGAGTACACCGGGAGGGCCCAGTCCGGGTCGATCTGACGGGTGCAGAGGTGGGCGAGTCGGATCGAGGAGCACTCCGAAAGTTTGTCATTGCGTACCGTGACGTGTTTGCGAACACTGATGAGGAATTGGGTCAGACAGATCAGACACACTTTCGCATCAACACGGGGGACAGCCAACCAGTTACGTTCAGGGCTCGCCGCACACCCTGAACGTAACATCTGAGACCAGAGGTTAGCAGGCAAATTGTTACGATGGAGAAGAGAGGAATCATAAAAAATCGAACTCGCCCTGGTCGGCTCCGATTAACATGGTTACGAAATCGGATGGTTCGTATCGATTCGCGGTCGATTTTAGGAAACTGAACCGGAAGATGGCTGATGAAGTTGTGACTTGTGTATCTCCCATTCGTTAACCCGCGAGTTAATGAGGGGGTCTATTTATAGCCCCCCCTCCCGTTATTTTGGAATATCTCCTAAACGAACAGAGATATCGTCACCAAACTTTCAGTACCTTATGGCACATCAATTTGACACATGCTGCCCAAATGAAGAAGATAAGGCTATGATAGGCCAAACAAGAATGACGTCAGAGTGACGTCATGTTCTGCGTTTTTTGTTGAAAAATAAGGTTTTGCGAGAAACGCTGTCAAAAGTACAGTTTATACGATAACTTCAATTGTTATATGCCAAATGACAGACAATGAACTCAGCATCAAACTGCAATCTCAGATTTGCAAAATTTACTGAAAACAAAAAATGCAAAAAACTGAATATATATGCTCTAGAAGAGTGCAATGAATACGTGTAGCTAGTTTGAAGTCGATATCTTCAATAATGACTGACTTATAACCTTCCAAAGGCAAAATTCGACCACCTCTACAGCATAACCATGCATACAAATTGCATTTACGTTTTTTGCCTTTTACTTCTATGCGTATGAAAAAATGTGCCAATGTCATTTTTCGCGTTCTAGTTGAAAAACGAACCCGTATACATGTGCTACAACTCCTAATGACCGTATGTTAAGTTTGACCTCGTGACCTCGGATGACCTTGACCTGACCCAGTGTTAAAAACAGCTTAGAATGGTAATTAGATGTGCTAGATAAACGAATCATATCGATTCATTGACTGATTATGCGTTTAATATCGCATTTTTGCGCGACGATTCAATCCACCGGACTTTGGTAACACGGTCAAACATTTCGTCTTTGACTTGACCTGTGACGTCATTGGTGACCCTGAGGTTAACAATATTATGTTTCCCTCAACAAATGTAACAGGGTTATCTAATACCGTTTAAATTTGTAGGATCGGTCCAATAGTTTCGGAGATCAGAGGGGGCTATAAATAGCCCCCCCCCCCCAGTAACTCGCGTTACAGAATATACCCCAGTAACGCGCGGGTCAAGGAGTGTTTAGATAGTTTAGCTGGCTCTTAATTCTTCACTACACTAGATCTTGATTCCGCGTACTGGCAAGTTCCGGTTGCACCAGAAGATCGCAAAAAGACCGTCTTTTTGACCGAAGAAAACAAATGGGAGTTTCTTGTCATGCATTTCGGAGCGAAGGGAGCTTCCAGTTGCTTCACACGCTTTATGTCGGAAGTATTACGCGGCTTGAAAGGGATCGGCGTCACTGCATATCTAGATGATATTATTGTTAGCGGGAAAACTGTGCCTGAACATCTGGGCATTGTCGCAGTCAGTGTTCGAGAGACTTCGGCGGGCGGGGCTGACAGTGAAGAGTGCCAAAGTGGTGCCCTGTCGGCGGTGAATCCGATTACTGGGACATCTGAAGTCTGGCTCGGGACTTGAGCCTGATCCAGATAAGGTGGAAGTGATTCGGAAATAGCCTTGCCCCGCAACGACGAAATAAGTTCGCCAGTTCCTAGGCATGTGCAACTACTACAATGACTTCATTCCACAGCTCCAGGTCTGGGCGACCCCGTTACACGCGATATCGGGGAAGTCGAAGTTCTGGTGGGGACCAGAGCAACAAAAAGCATTTGAAAGGCTGAAAGACGTACTCAGTACCACTACAGTTCTGCAGCTTTCTGATATCCAAAAGGAATTCGAAATAAGCACAGATGCGTCAGATGCCGGGCTGGGATGCATCCTCTCACAAGGTGATGATCAGGGAGTAGACAGGCCGGTCTACTTTGCCTCCAAATAGTTTTCCGACGGTGAGCGAAACTGGCATATCAGAGATAAGGAAGTGGTCACATTCATTTTCGCTTTGAGAAAATTATGTTCATATCTGTTAGGCAAACGGTTCCACTGGTTTACTAACCACTGAGGCATCCAGTGGCTGAGGAACACTATGGACCCAAGGGGAGGTAAGCATGATGGATTGAGGAGATTGGTGATTTTGATTTCACAACACACTTCCGAAGAGCGGAAGAGAACAAGCATGCAGACGCCCTGTCCCGGGCACACATGCGCACAACTCAAGTGACAAGTTCAGACGGAGCCACAGGAGATGACTTGAGAGAAAACGAGCTTCTGGCGGCTCAGCAAGAGGATGCAGTGTTGAAGAAACTCTTTGTTTGTTTGTTTATTGGGGTTTTTGGGCGCACCGACTACTAAGGTCAATTTGCGCCCAGTTGAAGAAACTCCAGGAAGAAATCAGATTGCAAAGGCCCGATGGAAGAGCTGTAAGACAATGGCATCAGCATGGGTTTGAGCCCAGAGTAGACCAACAAAGCGGACTGTTGGTTAGCCTGAAGGGGAGGAAGGTATTCATGCTAGTTCCTTCAAAACGTGTCTGGTGCCTTCTGCGCATTAAACACGACTGGCCCAGTCACTTTGGCACAGCCAAAACCTATGCATTGCTGAGACAGTCTGGGAACGTCTGTTTTGGAATGAAGTGGGATGTAAAATACTACTGTTGCAGCTGTGTGATCTGTGCCAAAGCAAATGACCCATGTAAGAAATGGAGGGCACCCTTAGAAGAGACAAATCATCCAGTGGCGCCATGGCTAGACGTATCCGTGTATTTGATGGGTCCCTATAGGAGAGGCCACAGAAAGAGGCAATCATTATGTTCTTGTTGCGCTATATTTGTTTACGAAGGGTGTTGAGTTGAGCTCGCAGCCATTCCAAACAAGTCGGCAGAGACGGTAGCATGGGCCCCACTTTGGTACCATTATTGATTGCCATGGGATTCCTGAATCGCTGTTAACAGATCGCGGTCTCAAGCTTGATAACAGATACATGGTTATGCTGGCTAATGCTCTGGGGATTGACAAAAAGCGTGTAAATGCTTTCCATCCACAGGCAAACGGCGCTGTGGAGAGGGTTAATCAGACAATAGGATCTCTGCTGTGTAGAAATGCACAAGAATATGATGGGTCATGGAACGCCACAACTGGGTCTTGTCCGTTTCCAATATTTGAGCATTCCCCAATCTGTGACCGTTCGGTCACCGTTATTTCTCACATATAGGCGGCATCCATGGACTCCTAAACCTGTGTACAGCAGAAGTGGTGCGACCCGACATTCAGCATCAGAAAGCATGTGGGCTAAAGGTCTGGTTAAAGAACTAGAGACCTGGCTACATCCTAGCTACACGCCTGCATCAGAGGGACACCACAGGGCCGCCTCAGAGGGGTACCACATTTTTTCAGGGGAGCACGAGCCTGTGCGCCCCCTTGATTGCACCTCTAACAAGCTACGCCCACTTAATATAAAAAATGGCACATCAAAATTGATTTTCAGTCTTTGTGACAGCAACTGAGATAATGTAAGAATGGTAAGGTCCAATAATACACTGAATTTTCGGAGATACATGCATTCCCTAAAACAAGAATAAGCATGCCATGCATGCCAAAAATATGGCAAAACAAGTCAAAAGTGGTTGTCATCAATGAAGGCATAAAAGCAATGCAAAACAGCACTGACATCAAAAGCATTGCCATGCATTCCTACCTCTGAAGTTGTGAATGACGGTGCAAAATAGCACATCTGCTCCTCCAATTACACGAATCAATGTTAAATGGAATCGGGATGAACAAATGGTTATGCAAATTTGTAACGGTACTATTCTTGCCAATTACAATGAACATATAATACAACCGTTTACGCACACAAACACGCAATTCAACATAATGCGAGACAAAACCAGCGCAGAGTCAAAGTGACGCACCTAAGCCGGCTACCATATGGGTAATTTATGGTGTCCTTGACTTCTCGCGCAAAACAAAAACTTAATTTAATGACCCTATGGAAAAAGGATTAAAAAGAGATACATATGCAAAATACAACCATTTTCCTTTTCTCAGAAATTCTTTATTCTAAATTGTTTGAATACTATTTTTTTATCTAATGTTTTCCTTAATTTATTTTGTCGCTCTCCATTTTGGTACCAGATGAAAGTTGGAAGCTTTGTAATAGGCCAATAACGACGCGTGAACGACGCTTTTTTTCTCAGACCGTAAGATTACATAAAAAATACCGATCTAGTTCTCGTTTAGTTTAGCAGGTGAGCGGGCTGAACTTTTGTGTTAATTCATTTTTTATTCATTAGTTTATGCATCGTAGTTTAGCTCAAATGAAATTCCACCTGAATGAAGATACCAACTTTTGCATCATTTCTTGTTGGCTATTTTCCTTAAGTTGCAAATATAAATAATATGTCATTATATTACTATATTAGTTTGTTCAAATGCAGTATATGTGATGTTTTGTGCAACATTCAACCAGCTATTTCAATTGTTGATGTTCACATTATTATTGGTGTTGTGTTCCGCTCACCTGTTCCACTCACCTGTTGGGCCTTGGGGTTCCTGTCACTCTCTTTAGATATTTCAGAAAGTTAAGGAGGGCATAGGAAGGAACCCAGTTTTACCAATGATTTTCCCACAGAGTCTTTATATAGTTCAAAACTTAACTATTTCATCACAAAGTTAATTAATTGGACATTTTGCATGTTTCCAGACACTTTTCTGTACCCTTACCTTACAATTTATTTCCTGAGAGCGAGCGCTAAAACGGTTGTAGAATACTGTGCTGTAATGCCATCGAGTCATGTGGTCAAACTGGCCAGTCATGTGACTAGCTGCGGTTTTATAACGTCAGTACCGCGGGCCAGCCTAGTTCCGCTGGCTGTCTGGGGTTTATATAGTGCAGCCACCGGCAGCATTTCTACACATTACATTCCTATGTGGTAA
Organism: Semibalanus balanoides; assembly: GCA_014673585.1. NCBI lineage: Eukaryota > Metazoa > Arthropoda > Thecostraca > Balanomorpha > Balanidae > Semibalanus > Semibalanus balanoides. The sequence continues at coordinate 25,157 of VOPJ01012864.1, forward strand.
GGGATAAGCGAGTCAGGATTAGCTCGGGCGTGGTTTACAAATGGGATGGAGATTGAAAAAATGTACTAAATAATAATACCGCAGCTCTAAGGACAATCAGCTGTTGGAGCTGTTGCTTAACCCGCGCACTGCAGGGAGTTTGTGCTGAACACAAACTGCAGGGGGGTTGATTTCCGCCCCCGTAAGATCTTGAAAACTATGCAACGTAGTAACAAGCGGAAAAGGGCATTAGTTAGCTCTAGACAAGCTCTATCGAAAGTATTTCAGTCTTTTCTTGGATCAGGTCACAATGGAGGTCAGCCAGTGGTCACAAAGGTCAGAATTTTTCGGTTTTAGGAACTCTTTTCCCGAAAACCCGATTATCTTGGAAACTATGATAGCTAGGAGCAACGATTAAAGTGCAATCGATTGCTATTGAAATTGCAATTGCAAACCATGTCCTCGAAGTTGAGCTCAGATCAATAGTTAAGGCTCCAGAGGTCATGAAAGGTCAAAAAGACTTTAAGCAAAAAATATTTTTAGCAAAACAGTTTTTCGTGAATAGCACTTCACCTAACAAAGATAGGAAAGTCATTTTGACGCCATCGTGTTTGTCTCATTGAGGCGCTTTGAAACATATACACTGTGACCTGGTAAGGTCAACTTCAAAATTTGACCTCAGGTCAAGGTCATTTGGCGACCTAGGTAGGTCATGTTGCATATGGGGCAACGCGGACAGACGAGACGAGCACAGTGGTGTGAACTACTCGTCTCTATCTCTTTTCTATCAAGAGTTATTAGCAAATCATTGCTGATGACCTCTAGAATGACCTTCAGAATGACCTTGTAGAAAATCCCTTGAGCAACAATTGACCTTGAAATAATCTAGAATTGAGCTAAAATAGCAATGAATTCTGAAAAGATATAGCCCTGATTCCAATGGATATTTTCTGAAAAGGAAGCATTTGTTTATTTTCCCATTCACTTATAATGGGGAGGTCAGGAAATTGACCTGGCCTTTAATCACCGATACGAAAAATTCGAGATAAACGAATTGTAGGTACTGATATTGATTCTGCAATTTTCAAACCTTTCGGGAAAAGACTGTGGCTTTGGCACGAACACAAACATTTTTTTTAAGGTAAGGTGACATGGACTTGTGACCTGACCTGAGATGACCTCAAGTCAAAACTTTTCCAAAGTGTGGGTAATTGAAGCCCAAACAGGTGTGCAAAATTTGGCGGCGCTGCGCGCCGCCGTTTTCGCTACTCCTGAAAAACCTGAGGGGGGCGGAAATCACCCCCCCCATGCAGTGCGCGGGTTAAACAAAGTCTGGTGACGTCCGGCGCAGGTAAGCGGTGAGATATTAATTATTGAAGTTAAAATTAGTTATAGCGCAAAATGTCTCGGGAACTCGTCTGTAGTTACTAAATGTGATATTTGTAAACAATTGGTGGGTATATTGTAGGGATTAACTAATAACTTATGGTGGTAAATCCATTGGTACAGTCAGGAACCCACAAACATAAGACACACCAGGCGGCTCTAAGCTCAATAAGTGAATGAGTTAAACTGTGCTGGAGTTATGTGTCTGCAAGAGCCATTCCTACATGTCACACTTGTAGCTCAATAAGTTAACAATATATATGCATGCCAAATTATTATGGTTATTCATACAACTCATAAATAATGCAGCTTAGGGTTAACAACTTTAAAGTTGGAAGTATCCTAACACCAAACTTCATGCTATTTGAATTTTACACAATACTGATACACTGTATATCCAATAGCATATAAATTTGGGCATTAGTATGTTCTGGTGGTAAAGTCAGCTTGTTAATTTAGGCCATTATCTGGACTTTCTGGGTCCAAATAATTTTGCTCTTTTTTTCTGGATGTTTTCTCTCTTTACCTGATATTAACAACATTATAGTTGAAATATACTTAGATTTGAACTTGAACTAACCTTATTTCCCGTGAGGATTTTATAGGTATCTATTACAAATATTTTTTATTTTAACTTTACAAGCAAAATGGGTACCTAATTCGTCAAAAAATGAAAATCTGCATTTTCTTAGTGCACAATTTTCCTCTTCAACTATGGATTTGTACTCGCTGGGACCAGATCATGAAGCAAACAATCAAACCCTGGTTATAGTGATCTACCCTATGTCAAATGGTTGGCAATCAGTTGCAGTAGTAAGCTGCTAGCTTCCTGTGCTATGGCTCAAATCTCGGTGGGTCTCTAAATACTGATCTGGACCTGCAATAACCCTAGGAAAAGTGTGAGCAATCCAATTAGTGCCTTGGTCCTGAGACTGAGAGGGCTCAGTGCCTGATCCTATGACCAAAAAGCTTGCATTGACTAAAACCAAACATGTGTCTGGATCTGGAATCCAGCTGAGATCTGAATCTCTGTCCTGATTCCTGGGATCCACATTGGTCACCAGATCCAGTTACACTATAATCTGAGGGATCCACAAAGATCCCAGATTTTGAATATATGTTATGAATATATTGTATGCAAGATCCCATGGAATTCCAGATCCAACTTCAGGACCCAGGCACGCTGGTAGGCGTCCTGCTTTTTGCTAATTAGGGGAAATTGATTACAAAATCTATTTTTCCTATAGGTACAGCTTACAAGGTAATTTGCAGATACTAGTTATCTACATAGTTCATGCTACATGCCAAAATAGGGACTGCAAATTGTTGTGTCAGTCCCTTCATATTGTTCTTCAAGCTCTAAGGCCCCTCGGCGCAAACTGACCCAAAGGTGTCGGCGCACCCTTAAACCCCAATAAACAAACAAAGCTCTAAGGCCCATTTGAATTAGAGATCCACTAGGAGATCCTAGATCCTGGCTTCAGATCCTGAAGCATTTTACGCCAAGGGATCCAAGCGGATCCCAGATCTTCATACATTTTTTGCAAAGGGATCCACTGGGATCCAAGACCTGCATGTATTTTATGCTGAGGGATCTATTTGGGTCCCAGATCCCACTTTGGGATCCAGGCACAAGTCTGACTAAAACATTGCAAAAGTAAACTTTTAAAGATATACTTATTGTTTCTTCTGCTATCATCCTTGCTCCATAACTGATGGTATTTTTCCTGGATGAATGTTAACAAAGGGATGGGGGAGCAAGAAAGTGTCACTGCTTTGTTTATGTTAAATTATGATTATGCAATTTAGAGCAAATTAAATACATTAAAATTGATAGTGTCAGTTGCATGACTGTTTTGAAAGCCCATTGATGCCAATGGTAATGTTGCTGTATCCACCTTTTGCAACATAATCATTGCCAAATTTACTAGAAGGTCAGGCACATAGCCAGGATTTTGCTCAGGAGGGGGCCACGTCGGGAAAAAATCACATTTTGCTCCTAGAATGTCATTCTATCTAGTGTGAAATCACATTTTGCTCCTCAGCCATATGTTGCTGACGGGGGGGGGGTAGGGTCAGGTTTTCGGAGGAATCTCATTCTAATAGTTGAATTTATTTCGCTCAGGTGGGGGGGGGCATGGCCCCCGTGCCCCCCTTGGCTACGTCCCTGTAGAAGGTTGATTGGACAATTCTAGCCATAGTACAAATGTACTAGGTAGCAGAATGTACTTGTGTGTAACTACACTCTGTAGACCTGTATTCATATAATTTAAGATAACCTTACATAGTTAATCTACTGGCCAGCACCACCACATATTGTCTTATTACACATGCATGGGAGGAAGTCATCATTCCTTTTTTATATTTTCACACTGGTTACGCATACATGTGTAAATTGTGGTGTGGTTTATTTTTTTGTTTTACCTATCAATAATTTTTTCAGGTGTTCTAGGACATTTCTATCAACATGGCTCTTATGTGTGGCTTCAGAAGAGTGCGTTCCCTGCACAGTAAGTAAATCAACATAATATTGTCCAGGTGTCAAACTGATAATATGATCTCTTTTGTATCAACCAGCTTGATATACACTTAACTCACTCTAAGAAAATCAATGTTTCAACCAATGGCCTTGTTTGTCTGCTGAACCATGATGAGGGCCTTGGCATATATTTTATTTATTTTAATAATTTAATTATAACAAATTATAATAAATAAATTTGATTATAACAATTATAATCTATAAATCAAAATATTTCATAATTAAATTAAATTGAAACTAATACAGTACTTAGAGAGAAAAGCATTCAATAATTCCATTGCCTTAATAGGTGGACATTTTGCTGCATTGCCAAACATTTAATGATTGTTGTGAACCGCATTCCATTTTATCCTTTGCTTCAAACCTTATCTCAGTATGAGGTTGACACAGTCTTTCTGTGATCTTTCCATGATCACCTCATCACCATACATTGTAACTGTGTGTTTACCCGTGTGTGCCGCAGGGCCAGTGGTGCAGGTGACGGCGCCCTGGCTGTCGGCGCGAGTTTCTCCACTGAGCGTCAGCCGGCCGGTGCGCGCCTCCCAGCTGGAGGAGGATCACGTGAAGCACTGGAACGCCGAGAAGCTGCTGACGGTCGGCCTGATCGGCGTGCTGCCGGTGGCGTTCGTCTTCCCCAGCCCGGCGCTGGACTACGCCGTGGCGCTCTCAATCGCCGTGCACAGCCACTGGTCAGTCACTGGTCAGAACGGTCACTGGTCAGCCACTGGTCAGTCACTGGTCAGAACGGGTTCGCGTTTCGACGGCAGCTTCCTGGTTACGCTGTACCTGATATCAGTAAGATGCCTCAACCCGAGCACCACTGGGGGAGGGGATTTCTGAACACCCCCTGCGGTTTTATCGAGTTGCAAAAAAAAAATGGCGGCGCTGAATCGTGTAAGCTATCATCTGATCTGTTTCACACATTTTGTGAAAAATAGTTCGTGTCGGATCAGGTCAGGTAACCGTGTCACGATCAGGTGAACCCCACTCCCTAAAACAGTTTGTGGTCGTGCCATGAGCACAGTTTGTAAGGGATTGATATAAAACTTTTAGGATTGCATGAAGCCATCAGCATCTAAAAATGTGCATATCGGATTTTTGATATCGGTGACCTGAGGTCGGGTCAATTTTGTGACCTCCCAATTATAAGTCAATGGATAAATATTCAAATGCTTCCTATTTCGAGGATATCAGTCCAATTCCTTCTGGATAATGTTATCGTAGGAGTTTATATATGATCCAATTGCAGGTTTTGTTCAGTGACCAATATGGGGTCATCTGAGGCCATCCGAGATCACAATCACCTTTTTCGTCAATAACTTTCGACATAATGAAGATAGGGAAGCAAAATTTTCACTTATGTGTGTGTCTCGTCGAGACACGTCTCCTAATATGCAATATGACTTACTTGGGTCACCACTTGGTCTTGACCTGAGGTCATTTGGTAAAATTGACCTAACATGGTATAAATCAACAAATTTTAAAGCACATTGACGGGACAAACGCGATGGTGTTATCTGTATTGCGCTATCTTTATTGATACAAAGTTGTTAACGAAAAACTTTGTTGCCAAAAAACAACATTTTTGACTTATGATCTCAGCCTAAACTGTTGACCTGAGGTCAAATTTGAGAACATCTCGACGATTAAAATTTGCAATAGCTGGCAATTGCCTTTTCCCGTTGGTTTCTAGCTAGCAGTTCCCAAGATATATGGAGGTTTCTGGAGCGAAGTCCTAAAACTGGAAAATTTGACCTTCGATGACCTTTGGACTTGGTGACCTGAATTTCTACCTGAACAAAAGCAAATCTGAAATATATTCCAAATGATTTTTGACGACGTTTCGAACAGTGTTTTGGGATTTGGTCTACGTTCCATAGAAGCAGAATTAGAAGGGGTGTCCCCTCTACCCCAGTAGGGCGCGGAAAATCCCGAGGCCAAGTAGGGCGCGGGTGAAACGGCGAAGGACGAGCGAGCCCGAATAAACGTGCAGTGTGACCCAAAGTTTGACTTGCGCGACATTGCCAGTGTTGTGGTCTCAACTCTCAAACCATGCACCGAATTTCAGCTTAATCGTTCCTAGAGGGACGTTTGCGCAATTTTATTTATGTTTTTGTGGGTCTGGGTATGGTGATGGTGTAGGTAATTGTGTGGAATGATGGTATGGTTGATGGTGTGGGTGTGGTTACCCCGGGCCGATCATTGCTCTACGCATCTGTGTTAGTTTACAGTTGCATCATTTTTATCTTAGCACTCTTTGGTTGACGCTACGGCGGTGTAATAAAGGAAATATTCTAAAATTGGCAATGGATATATTACAGGCGGATTTAAGTAGCGTAATATTGCATTAAAACTAGATTTTCGTATGCATTTTAGTAATGGGAAAACGTCATAAAACCATTAATTTGCGCTTGTATAGCCAGTAACTTTGCACGCGCCACTGATCGACACATAGTAGATACGCCGGGCAGATAATCTCTCTTCTCATCTGTGTTTAAACCGGTGTCCTTGCGACTTTTGATTGCCGAGATAAAGGTCCGGTATAAGACGATGTTTTGTAGGTAATTTCGTGGACGGAACAGGGGTGTGCACGTGCGCACGTGCAGTGTGACCCAGAGTTTGACTTGCTTAACATTGCCAGTGGTGTGGTCTCAAACCACACACCAAATTGCAGCTTTATCGGTCCAGCCGTTTCTCAGCTATAGCAGGATAACGTATGATACCCCTGGCGCGGCACGTGTCACGCGCCATGCTGACCCCTCACGTGAGACGAAACATGGCAATAACATATTGTGATTGAATGGGGCTATCAGATGGCAAAGACCGCTTACCTCTTGTCAATCGGATGCGGGATTCCAAAGATATAAGCTTCTGAAGAGCGTTACGGTCGGGTCCGGTCGGGTCGGCCGCTTATATGTGATGCAAATCTGGTATTCAGGAAAGACTCGCTGCGCGCTTTGCGCTGGCTCGTAACTATTAATTGTTGTGTGTACTGGTGTGGACTGTGGATTCACACTTTGGGGTTTGAATCATTTACCATTTTATTTATTTATTTATTTTATTTATTCAAGCGATCACCAACAGGGTCACCCCCACTAACAGGTGAAGTCAAAAAAGGCACGGACATTACTAACAGTAGACAGTAAGGTCCAGCTGACAATAAGAATATCCTAAAATATCATATATACTTCGCAAAACGCGCTATAAATACATACACAATAAAATAAAAATGATGTCAATAACGACGAAAAAGAAAAAGAAAAAGATAAATATAAAAACAAATAAAATATGATGCAATGTAAAGGTAAAAAGCAGCGCTCGTAAAAAACACCGTGGCTAAAAAAGTGCTAAAGAGATGCAACGTAAGTATTAACACGAGCTTAAAAGTTACCAAGAAGACGTCTGCAAAAACGTCTGCCTCTGGAACGCTGCTTTAAAAGGAGTTGACTAAGATGTGTACCCTGCAGAATAAAACCGCCGTTTCACGTGCTCACTCGTGGACGGGGCACATAAAACAGTCTGCGAGTGCGGAATCGAATCGAGCAGGTGCATGAAGTGAAAATGCTGTATAAAAAAGGATATAAGAATCTATTTGAGTTGAAATATTCCTGGTGAAAAAGTAGGTCCGTGCTGAACCTCGACGGTGAGGCTAATGAAGTTATCCGAAAGTGACTCAAAAAAGATCAGCATTATGCCAGGGAAGCGGCGTGTCCGGACGTTGTTTCGATAGAAAGCCATATCAGAATTTATGTGTAGCTCGATCGGATCCGCACTGTGGTGGGTGTCGGCCGCACCCGTCCAACATCACTCTGCCATATTCTAGAGTCGCAGCGAACGTTGGAGAAGTAGGCCACACATCAAAGCGCTTTGATTTAAATTTTGATCTTCCTACCGGTATTGAAATGATCGAATTAATAATCCGAAGGGCCTCGGCGTGCTCTACTAACAATGTTGTTGAATGTGAGGGGCGAAAGTGAGCTTGGTATCTAGAGTGATACCCAGGTCGCGAATCTCTCCAACGCTCTCGAGTTTTGTGGCATTAATAACATACTCTGTCCGGACGGCGCGCGCCTGAGGGTGGTCGTGATGCTCTGCATTTACTTGGAGATTTAGAGTAAGTCCCCATTCTGACGACACGCTTGCTTCAGACGACCTAATCTGCTGCGAGCAGCAGTCCGTAGATGGTAGATAATTTTGCGGAAAATTGTTTACGTCGCGGCCAATACATAAGGCGCCCGGACAATTCGCGTGTAAGTCGTTGATAAAAGTGAGAACAGAATGGAGGCCAAAAAAGCTCCTTCTGGAACACCAATAATACTGGTTTCAGTTGATGTTCTTGCCGTTACGATGACCCTCTGACGCCTATCGGAGATATGAACGAACCATTTAAGGCAATTTTATCCAAATATAGATGTTTTAGGTTTGAGAATGAGAAGCGCACTATTCACGCTTTGAAGAGGCAACCGAGTATCTGGTATAATATAGCGTCCGTCTGATATCCGTCCGATATGGCCTCCCATGCTGACTGAAGGTAAACGGCAAGATTAGTAAACGGCAAGACCATTGCTATGGTTTCTGATTGGATAATTTAAGATCGGTCGGACCGGAGTCCACCCTCTCATAATCGCAGGGTTGTGTAAACCCTGTGGGGCCTACCCCCGAAACCCCTGGCTTCCCCCCACACTCAAAATTGTGTAGCGACGCCTCTGACAACACTGCACAATACCACTTCCAACTTCGATGAATGATATCGATACGGAGAGCTGGCATGCTAACGCATAACGTCGCCGCAGGTTTTTGTGTTTTCGTGTTTGTGTTTGTGTTTGTGGGGGGGGGAGCGACGCCGTTTCTTTTAACGCTGCTCTGCCTTTGCCATTGATGTGTCATTAAAGGGAGTGTGCCTACTCACATTGGTCATGTGGAGTTGTTGACACTAGTCTGTAGAACAGATTTTTCTGAAATTTAGCCATGTTCTTCATTTTCCAGATCACCTTTAGTGCTGAGATATTTCAAAGTCGCCAAATCACATTACTGGAAAGTACTTAATTTCGATGGTCGCCAGAGACTTCCGCTAAAAGAAGCATTGCTTTAAATTACAACGCTAGCATATTGTTAGCTCTGCAATAGAAAACAACTTAGTGAGCCAACTGATAACAAAGCTTTGCCGAACGATTTCTCGATCACTGAAAACAAACCTATAACATTGCTCATAAAGGTTTGTTTATCGCTTTAGTGCGCCATTACAGGTAACATCTTCGCTAACTTCTGTTTATAGTGACGATCGTTTATGAGTTTTGAAACAAGACAATCAAAACAGATATAAAGTTAAAATTAAAACTAAACGGGCTCAGACGTGAATTTTTATCGTACCAAATAATCAAAGCAATAGCTCTTACCGTAATAAAAATATATTTGACATTTCCCAAAAGAGTCAGGCACACTCCTTTAAAGGGCAATGTTTCAGCTCTCTGAAAAGTTGTCCATGTAACGCCGCTGTGGTGCAAAATATCAAGTAATTGGCCGAACAGACTTCTGACATTTGTTCCTCACAAACAGTGTAAATTTCATGAAAAACTAAGTTTTAGTATTTTGGGCTGATGACGTCATATGAAGGCATTTTAGGAAATAGAGAAAACCTTCACGCTGTATATGTAATGACTAGTGGTATGGCTAATGTATGCCAACTGTAAACAAGTCTACTTTCATCAACATTTGATAAAGAGAGATGACGACATGGCTTTAAGAGCCGAATACAATACACTAGGGCCTTATTTTGTGCAGATGTCAAAACCAAACTCAAATTTTACTTTTCGATTGTACCTCTTGTGGGTGTTTTAACTCTACACTTCTTAATTTCAATGCAAATCCAGCAATGACCAATGTGAGTAGGCACACTCCCTTTAATGTGAAACATTCCCTTTAACTGCCTTATAAAAATAACCACAAATTGCATTTACTTCCAAGTACGCGATGCTGATCGAAACAATGTATCATAAGCAATGGCTGGTGTCTACTAAGCACAATATTGTCAGATTTGTTCCATATATGCATTTCAACAATGCAGTATATGGAGCCAACGAAGCGATGCATTTTTATCATCTAGGTTGCAATCAACCAATGTTTTTTCATTTTCAATTTCATTGACCCCCGGTTCCTATCCAGCAAGTGTGTAATGCCATGTCTAAATGGTTTGACAGGGGTATGGAGGCGATCTTCGCTGACTACTGCCGACCGAAGCGGATCGGCGTGTTCTTCTCCAAGGCGGCCATCGGCGTCAACTATTTCCTATCCGCCTTCATGCTCGGCGCCCTCTTCTACTTCAACTACACCGACGTCGGCATCGTCGAGGCTGTCAAGATGCTGTGGCGCGTCTAGTCGGGCAGTCGGCCGGCCGATCTGAGGTTCTAATCGGGGCCTGCCGGAGCCTAACGGGTCCCTACGCACTTCGGCGAGCGGCCAGAGGCTGGCCCCGCACAGCCGGCACGAAGCTTTATACTGCCGCCGGAAGCGGCGACGGCGCGGGCGGCTTTTTCACAACCGATGTATATGTTGCGGTTAGTGGTGCCAGTGAATGTGCGTATGATGCTCAGAGCGCGGTGGTGGCGGCGTAGCAGGCCAGATGTAGAGGATAGCCATTTTCTGTTGTCGTGCTGTGAGTTGGCTGGGCGGAGTAGTCGTTCCGATAGTGAGACCCGGCCGACCCGTATGGGTGTGGATCAGGTGTGTTGGCTTCTCGCCAAGACGTGTACATAGCGCGGCGGGTCGAAATGTACAGAGAACGCACCCTGCTTGGTCGTGTTTGTGGGACGGGGTGAGAGACGCTGATCAACGAATTCACCGGATTAAATAAACGCGACTACAAAGTCGTCCGTCGAACTGACTTCACGCTGCCGTCACTCCAGTACTGTGCGTGTTTGTTTTACACTTATCGCTCATGTGAGTAGTTCTGCTTCCTTCCAACAGTAGTAAGCTCATTGTAACTTCCCATTTTTATTTGCTGCTTGTTAGCTCTCTCATTTCAATAGTTGCGTTTGTGCGTTGCCGTAATTGTCTCGAACTAACGGCGACGTAAAAGATGTTCGGTCAACAATTTGGAAGCCGTAGGTCATATTTATACCGTTAACGACCAGAAACCAGCAGCGATTCATACATTACATGAGATTCCGTTTTGAAACTGTCACACAAACACCGAAATACTATAAGAAATATATTACAAAGTAGAAGACCCAGGCACCGACGTGAATTTGTCAACAGGCTTATAAATCGATGTACACTTCAACAACACATGTCATCAATACTGGCACACGTTTTAGCGCCCGTCTTTCAGACACACCCGCTTTTATGCGTCGAACCAACACGCACACAGTGACCGCTGTATCTATAGACCACAGCGCTGCACAAACACTAGCACTCCTAAACGCGAGGTACACGTCCTTCCTGCCCCTCGGGACTAGAGGTCGCCGACGTCTCGCCACCCGGGACAGCCGTGACCCGGGACAGCGGGCGGCCGTGACCCGGAGCAGAGCCGCCCTGCCACGTGTAGCCTGAGGCTAATTCGGACCGCGCGGTGATAGCATCGGCGCTGCTCCGCGTCCGGAACATACGTACAGCGGCGGCTACCCGCTGTGTCACCACGGCCTGCTGCAACAGCTGATTGTGGTGAGCTAATACTGAATCCGGAGGTCGCGCCACCACGGCCTGCTGCAACAGCGCTGATTGTGGTGAGCTTATACTGAACCCGGAGAGACAATCGGCACTGAGGGGCGCCTGAGCGGAGCCCAGTATTTCAGGCGGTGGTTTGTAATGTCAGCACCTATCGGTCCAGACATAGCCTTGCCAAATGGCAACATTGGTATCACCGATAACGCTTCGTAACAATGGTATGTACCTGAGCAGCCGCGGTGGGAACATTGACCGTTTGTAGTGTTTGTTGGCGCGCAGTGCGGATACATTTGTATTTGTTGATTACGGCTCCAGGGAGCTCAAGGAAGCAAAACACTCTGATAAGTGTAGTTATTTTTAAAAGGTACATCTGCTCATGAGGCCAAAAGAGTGAGTCAATAGTTCAACAGGTTTGGAAAGGTCAATAGAATGTAGAATGAAGTAAAAAGGGTTTTGCGTCCCCTAAGCAATGTTATAAAACATTAACGCCACCCCGGCAGGACCAATTGATGTGCAGTCGGGCGCCCATAATCCTCGATTACCATCAGGTCAGTTGCTGGGACGTGTATTTTGGGTTGTAACCTTTCAGAGTTGCTGCTAAAAGTTGGGTCAAATTTTCACATTTAGATCAGAGCTCTGGCTTAGATGTAAACAATAAATGCCTGTATTGTGTTGCATTGCTCTCAGGAATTACAGAGTGCATGTTCTAAAATATGAATGTTGTGTTTGTTTATTGGGGTTTAAGGGCGCGCCGACATCTTTGGGTCAATTTGCGCCCATAAAATATGAATATTTGAACTGTCCGATAGAAGATAACGACGAAGATTCCCTCAACAATAATAAATTGAGTATTATGACAACATGACATCACAAGAACCATTTGCATGCTACACCAGTGGGTCAAACCATGGATTGTTCCAACAGCACTCAATAAATATGTCAATAAATAACACATTCCCATTACATTGTCCAGTCGTGGCTGAGCAATGCTTGAAAAGTCCACAACCAGAAATAGCTTCTGATAAATGTCTCGAATTTAACCACAATTGGTGAACAAAACGCAACGTCCTTGTTCGATAAAAAGGTCATGCAGAAGTCGGGAGCGGCTGTGACCTCCCAGCACGGGTTGTGTCTGCGTTCGCGGGTGCCACCCAAGCCGAGGACAGAACTTGGAAGTGACCTCCCAACTGAAGACTTGACCTGATACCCAAATCTCACAACAGCAACGTTATGGGCGAGTGAAAGTCTTAAGTGTCTGTTCGCTCCCTCGTCCCTAGTCAAGTGAGCCACCCAGTGCCACTAGACACGGCCCCACCCTGTCCCACTGGAGCCCACCCAGTGCCGGTACCAGCTGCAGTCCTGACGGTGCCGTCGGCGCGAAGGCCGCGTCTGTAGCTACCACGCAGCGCCTCCGACCGGCCGCGACCTGCCGTCACCAACCCTGACCGGACGGCTAGGGTCCGGGACCGGCAGTACCGCCCGCCTGCTGCCACCGGCTGCCGTCACCAGCCCTGACCGGACGGCTAGGGTCCGGGGCCGGCCCTGTTACCGCCGCCTGCTCCCCGGCTGCCGTCAACCAGCCACTGCGCACCGGACGGCTAGGGTCAGGCCGGCCCAGTACCGCCCGCCTGCGCTGCCACGAGCTGCCGTCAACCAAGACCTGACCGCGACCGGCTAGGGTCGGGGCCGGCAGTACCGCGCCTGCTGGCACGGCTGCCGTCACCAGGCCCTACGGACGGGCTAGGGGTCCGGGGGCGCAGAGTACCTCCCGCCTGCTGCCACCGGTGCGTCACAGCCCTGACCGGACGGCTAGGGTCCGGGAGGCCGCAGTACGCCCGCCTGACTGCCACCGGCTGCCGTCGCCAGCCCTGACCGGACGGGCTAGGTCCGGGCGCGGCGAGTCCGCCCGCCTGCGCCACCGCGGTTGCCGTCACAGCCCATAACGGACGGCTAGGGTCCGGGGCCGGGCCAGTCCGCCGCGTGCTGCCACCGGCTGCCCGTCACCAGCCCATGACCGTACGGCTAGGGTCGGGGCCGGCCAGTACCGCCGCCTGCGTTCACCCGGCGCCGTCACCAGCCCTGACCGGACGGCTAGGGTCCGGGGCCGGCAGTACCGCCCGCCTGCTGCCACCGGGCGTACTCGTGCAGCGCGCTCCACTGCTTCGGCCCGAGCAGGATGTGCGGACGCGCCTCCTTGATGAACTCCACAGCCCGCTCAGCAGTCCAGTGGTGGCGCTGTGGAGGTAGACACACACTCGGTTAGATCAGGCGGGGGGATAAGAACTTTGCTCGTGCAAGGTACGGTGCGCTCAAAGGAAAGTGATGTACCTCGAACAATAATAATAATACAAATATATATACCTAACACAAAAACGACGCCTTGAACAGTATGACCAGGAGTATCACCAATAAACCCTCAGTACTTGTATTCCATATGGGTTATGCTATCAGCAAACACAAATAACACACTTAGCCTGAATACTTAGTCCCCCAGATCAGATTCAGATTCACAAACACCATGCGGCAGCGGCACTTGCCGTCATTCCATCCCACCAACACCCCATGCACCTGAACCATATTCCCGGATGTGACCAACAGGACCTCGCTCTGCCAGCAACTCACCTGCATTAGGTAGCAGCCGACGAGCGTGGCGCTGCGCGTGCGGCCCGCCTTGCAGTGGACGTAGACAGTGTGTCCGGCAGCGCGGTGCTGCCGGATGAAGTCGACGCCGAGACGCAGCTTCTCCTGACACGGCGCCACGAAGATGTCGGTGGTGCTCAGCTGGAGGAAGTCCACGCCGTGCACCGCCCACTCCTGCAGGACAGAGGAGCCACGTCACTGAAGGGAATCGGAGGCGGCAAGGAAGTTCACATCGTATGTTACCCACTGGACTGCCACATAGATGATGATGATGATGATTGGGGTTTTAGGGCCCAGCCAGATAGATGGGATGTGCCAGGGGAGTAAACAGAAGGCAAAGAAAGGGAGGTAAAAACTGGAGTGATATATGAAATGAAGGAGGGCCCTGTAGGCTAGCTGAAGCATGGGTGAGTGGAGAAATAATGAGTGAGAGGGACAATCCAAAAGCATTTGCTGAGGTTCTATGAACTTGTTTTGACATTCAAATGGATGAAGTAAATAAATAGCAGGGTTAAATTTGCTGGTTGAACATTTATGTGGACACTCTAATAATCCATTTGGAAACCATTTTTAAATATTGGCTGTTACCTCCTACTGTGGCAAAACCTATAACATCTCCTGTGAACTATCCCTGAAAAATTACTCTGTTGGCTGGTATGAGCCTTCAAATCAAACTTTGTGCAGGAATAGAACAAAGCAATGGCAGTGCCAGTAACTAGCGCTGAAAAAATGTCCTCTGGGTTTCCAACCCAATAAGGGGGTTATACTGGTTTTGATGGGTAAGTGTGGATCTTGGGCTGATCTGGTGTGGACTGGTGCCGATTTTTGGCCTTCTTTATTAGAGTTGGCACAGATTTTAGTCATGGGCTGGTGCACCTCATCGACTCCTGTGCCACACTTTGCAGTCTGGCCCTATGGGAGTGGTGGAAAAAACACCTCCCTGGCACCCAACTAAAAAAAGTGGCAAAGTCATACATGGCTTGAAGTATTATTAACCCAACATATTGGGCACTGGAATGGAGTACTCATGCCGTTGTGAGAAAAATACACCAAAGAACCAAAGGAAATTTGCTAGTTCTTTAAAAATAATAATATTTTTCATAATCTCCTTCTATTCTTAGATAAGGCAACTTTAATTGGCGAAGCAGAAGACGTTTACCGTACTTTGAAATCGGTGACACTCACAGGCATATGAGTAGCGGGACTCTCGCTTAATGCTTAAACGAGAGTTAGAATTATATTTGAGCCTACGATTGTGGAATGCTGATTGTTTTCAGACACAAATTAAACATTTGGTGAGTAAAAGTAGATGCATCATTTCAATATGGTATCATTTTTATTGCCATTATGTTAGGAGTTATTAAGGAAACCGAAAAACTTTTGGTAGGTACTAAATAAAATAAGCGTTGTTACATCCACAATTACCATAGCGACAAATAAGACAAAGAATGACAGCAAGAAATAACATTTATACACAAATTAAATAGTCAAAATGAACAATGCAAAGTTGAAACGAGGGACACTCGTATTGTAAGAATAAAACAACTATTAAACACAGGTATCAGTTGGATATAATGTAGTAGCCCGAAAGTTTGATGTCAGTTAATCTAGTAGTTTGAAATGGATTATCATTAATAAATGAACTAAAATGGAAAAATTGTAAGTATATGTTGGCTATCCAGTGCATCTTTTATTTATTTTTTTTTGCGCAAGATGACAGCAGGTACTTTTCACATCATTGATCTGATGAAGCTCCCATCTCTTCAACATAAGCGGAGATGGGACAGTTGATAGCCTCGTTTCGACGTCACACCGCCATGAAGCGGTGCTCTCGTCGTAGTACGGTTTTAGCAAGTAGTGCAGTTTTGCAGCCAACACTTACTTAATGTTGTAAGCATGTTCTAGGTCTTCAGATAAAACAAGTTTAAAGTCACCCAGCATGCATCAGAAAAAGATACTCGATTTCCTGAACATAACATTTCCCAATATTTTGGTGACTGATATATCCATTGTTTAGTGCAAGCTAAAACTAATTTTCAAACATCCTAAGAAATTAGTATCTACGGCGGCATAATACCATTAATGGTCTTCGTCCTGCAAATTATGACCTTAAAATGCAATGAATATGCATGAATTTATATAGGAAGGCCAAGAACGGTAAAGGGCATGATCAAACCTTATGCATGTTTGATAGGAACTTCAGCTCATAGTCTTCATTCATTGACACAACAGCTTTTATTTGCTCCTCTTCAACAAGCTGAAAAGGAACACAAAATGTCATTACAAAATCAGGATTATTCATGGTCATTTTTATGTTCATGATGTGAAACACTGTTAAATGCTTTCTCCAAGATTAAGGGTTATGTTATGACCTTTTTAATGTTGGTTTGTGAAATGAAGCACTTTTAAAGTTACCAGCATTCTCCTGAGTCTGACACTTCTTATATACAATTGCCAACTAAGAATTGAACACCATGACATACATTTTTAGCACCAAAACAAATGAGACACATTATGTCTAAGGGTGATTTAAAAAATATTGTAAAATTGACTATAAAACGAAAAAATGGCATAAGCAGTGAAAAGGTTGGGGAATTATCAAGTTAGGACACATAATTAAACTGAGATTGATGGATAAGTTGAAGTGGGTCAAGTATAACCCTACAAATCACATTGAAATCGAATGGGTCTTACCTGCTTTGTCATGTGGCGAAATGGCAAGGCACCGAGTATGACAGTGTCATCCACTCTGTCCCACCATCTCCTGCTAGATAATCTTTGCATAAACACATTGTATGCCAATGTAGGAATAAACGATGCCCTCGCGAACATTTTCCAACCAGCTCCTCTCACTCCGACCCGTGCACCCTTACTGTTGGCACCGCCGTGCACCGGCTCTTTATTGGGCTGCATCGGACCAGGTTCAGAGGTTAGAACGATGAACAATGTTTCAAAAATAGCACAAAGGTGGCAATGCTTTTTTAAGAAAGTGTCACAGCGGGGTTTCACAAATCACTGAATGCAAAATTTTGACCTATTTGCATCTTGCAGGCCCGTTATATTTCCTCAGGCTATTCGCATATAGAACACGTAAGCAAAAGTAAGTCGGAAATGTCACAGGGGCGCACATTTATTTCCTTACAGAGCTTCCAAATTTGCTTCCAAATCCTGAAGATACTTTGTAAAATAAATTTAGTCCGAATGTTTTGTATGAATGGCTTTCCGAGGTTCAGGACCCGCGCTAAGCAGAGCTTTGTTGCGCTGGTCTGAGACCTGACCTCATCACAATCGCGTTGACCGCAGGAGTTTAGAGACGAAAGTTGTACGTGACCAACATACTGGGCCCTGTTCAGGGTGCCTTGTTCAATCTGTGCGGTCGCTGCTCGGGCCGCTGCGGGCCAGCAGGGCGGTGGGGTTTAGCAAGGGACGGTGGTGTGGGGATGGGATGGAAGATGACGTACACACGGCCTGCGGCCGCCAGCGACTTCCTGCGGCCGGGAAAAGTCAGCCTCAGCGACGCCAAGAGCCGCGGCCGCAGAGCAAGTTTGGACGCCGCACGCTTGTGTGTCATTGGCGTGCACTCTCGTGCAATTGACGTATGGCAGAGTGGGCGAGGCCTCAATCGCTGCCGAGCTGGCCCCGCAGCGACCGGCCAGGACCCGTGAACCCACTGCAGGACACGGTCGCCCCGCTTGCTGACGTCACTGCCTTGAGGGCGACCGCTCACCGGCCGCAGGCCATCCCCAGTACCGGCAAATAGCGAGCGCCGAAGCGCGCTCGAAGCCCGGAGGGGGCCATGGCCCCCGTGCCCCTGGGCATTACGACACCTGATTAATACATTACATCGCATTGCATTCATGGGTGTCGTTTTCTATAGGCCTTACCAAAAATGTCACATTTTAGCATAAGCCTATGGCGTTGTATGGCAAGAACGACCTAAAAATATCGAATGCTATCATTGGGGCCCTACAAATCATTTTCAGGAAACCGCACTCCTGATCGCATTACATTACATTTAGAGGCAGAGTTCTAAAAAACTTGTCCCAGTCCATTTTATTCGTAATCGTAACCAACATAGGGAGATGTGTTTCTAGTTCCACTCAATCTCAATTCCGTATCATGATTCCGCTTATTTTACATTACATTTTGCTTCCATTTCGCCAGTTGGCACGAGAACGATGCCCAGAATGACGTTTTGAGACTATCGACGCAAAAAAACGATTAAAGAATCATGGGGTACAGGCGCGGATCCAGGATTTCGGTCAGGAGGGGGCGCGCAATACAAAAAGTTGCGTCCTCCGGCGCGCCCTACGGGCGCGCCATAGGAAAGTCCCGGCTCAGGGAGGGCGGGGGGGAGGGGCGCGCCCAAGCGCCCCCCTGGATCCGCGCCTGGGGTAAGATATACTTGCATCTAGGGGTGTGGTTTTATACAAATGATTATGGGTGCCCAAATTGAGACTCATGAGTCATCGTACTCCCTCCCACTACAGTGACCAAAATACAAATACAAAATAGTGTTACTCATTTTTCGTTCGTTTACTTCTTGACGTTAAAACTAGGTATGAATGTAACTTTTCCTAAAATATTTGATGACACTACCGCAGAAATGCGTAAGCAGCGTAACCATTGTCACACACAGCAGTAGCAGTTATCTTTAAATGAATGGTAGGTGGCTAACAGAATCGTGCCGTGACGAAGATATAACAAATGCATTTTGAATCGGATACCTACGACGGAAGCTTCAATGTCCAATTGAAGTAATTTAATTTTATTCGTTGATTTTAGGTAGCAGCATTTAAATAATTTGCATCGATTTCAAAGTTTCAATCTTGATAATATTAAATACTTATGTACGTGTCGAAAGCGCGCGAAAAATGATATTGCAGGCAGCAAGCTTGACGCTTGACCGGGGGTGGCAAATAATCTCCCTCTGACGAGTTTTCGTGATAGCTCAAAACACATGAGTCTATCAACGTGAAACTTTCAGTAACTTTTACCACATCAATTTGACATCTGTTAAAAATGAAGAAATTTTGTCGATAATTTGTTTAGATGTAATAAATTTTGTGACGCCACTACACACGAACTTCAACGATAAAATCAGCTAAACTTAAACAGGCCGTACAATGACCACGTTTTGACTCAAATGCAAACCGAAAACCTCAAAAGATAGATCATATCCAGGCCTACAAGTTTGCGATCTCGGATTTGGACTTTTTACTCCGAAAAAATTTAAAAAACGCGGATTTTTGGAGAAAAATGAGCACAAAATCAATTTTTCAATGATATTTCAAAACTGCGTAATATATTTTGGAGAACCATATATAAAATCAGACCAAACCGAATTTTAAGGCAATGTCTTTATTTGTTTAGTGAGTAATGGCTCCATAAATAACTGATGACGTAATATTTTACAATTGCGTTTGATGGTTTTATTTGACAAGATAACAAAA
>VOPJ01012865.1:0-60488 GCA_014673585.1 Semibalanus balanoides
CCATCATCCACCATTCTCTCACCGTCTCAACGACTGTCTTCATCACGGACATTCAACACGACCATGTCCTCCCATCCGTCCTCTGGCCACGCTCCTCATCAGTCCTCCTGCTACGCTCCTCACCAGACACTTATCCAGTCCTCCCATCCGTCCTCCAGCCACGCTCCTCACCTGTCCTCCAGCCACGCTCCTCACCAGACTCCTCTCCAGTCCTCCCGTCCGTCCTCCAGCCACGCTCCTCACCTGTCCTCCGGCCACGCTCCTCCCCAAACTCCCCTCCAGTCCTCCCGTCCGTCCTCCAGCCACGCTCCTCACCAGTCCTCCCGCCACGCTCCTCACCAGACTCCTCTCCAGTCCTCCCGTCCGTCTTCCGGCCACACTCCTCACCAGTCCTCCCGCCACGCTCCTCATCAGACTCCCCTCCAGTCCTCCCGTCCGTCCTCCGGCCACGCTCCTCACCAGTCCTCCCGCCACGCTCCTCACCAGTCCTCCGGCCACGCTCCTCACCAGACTCCTCTCCAGTCCTCCCATCCGTACTCCAGCCACGCTCCTCCACCAGTCTCGGGCTACGCTCCTCTCCCAGTTCCTCCGCCACGCTCCTCCACCTGTCCTCCGCCACGCCTCCTCACCAAGACTCCTCTCCATCCTCCCATCCATCCTCCAGCCACGCTCCTCTCCAGTCCTCCGGCCACGCTCCTCACCTGTCCTCCGGCCACGCTCCTCACCAGACCTCCGGCCACGCTCCTCTCCAGTCCTCCCGCCACGCTCCTCACCCAACTCCTCTTCAGTCCTCCCATCCATCCTCCAGCCACGCTCCTCACCTGTCCTCCGGCCACGCTCCTCACCAGACTCCTCTCCAGTCCTCCTGTCCGTCCTCCAGCCACGCTCCTCACCTGTCCTTCCAGCCACGCTCCTCACCAACTCTTCTCCAGTCCTCCCGGCCGTCCTCCGGCCACGCTCCTCACCTGTCCTCCGGCCACGCTCCTCCCCAAACTCCCCTACAGTCCTCCCGGCCGTCCTCCGGCCACGCTCCTCCCCAGTCCTCCCGCCACGCTCCTCACCAGACTCCTCTCAAGTCCTCCCGTCCGTCCTCTGGCCACACTCCTCCCCAGACTCCCCTCCAGTCCTCCTCCCAGGCGGTCAGCCTCCTACTGCTGACGGCCAGCTGCCTCGCTCTCGTCACCTGCGCCTACCAGCTCTTCTACACGCCCTCGGACCGCCTGCTGGCGGCCGGTCTCCTCCTGAGCGGGGTGAACGCCGCTCTCCACCTGCTGCTGGTGGTCGGTGTGTCACGGAGCAGCCTCCGTCTGCTGCGGATCTGGACCTGGATTGTGACAGCAGAGCTGACCACCGGGCCGGCCGCGCTCTTCTTCTGGGTGCTGTGGAGATGCGCCGGCGGTGCGGCTGTAGAGGCACTCGTGAGGCGAGGAGGAGTGGTGCTCCTAGCGGCGCTGGCGCTGGTGGGTGTGGCTCTGCTCGTGCGCAGGCTTCGCGCGCAGCTGCAGGGTGCGGAGGAACGTTTGGAGGTTAGTGAGCAGGAGGTCGATGCATCAGAAGACACAGGCAGAGGGAGTTGGCTGGGACAGCTGGGAGAAGGTACGGAGAGGACCGCTGTGGCTACAGGAGAAGTGAGGTCGTGTCCTGTAGATGACGATGACGGCTCAAAGGAACTAGCGGCAGGCGATGAGAAACGGCAGGGCACCTCCATGAGGTGCGCATCGACATTGTCTCACATGAAGCGAAAGCCTCGCTGCGCTGAGCTGTCACGAATATGTCATCCGAAACATGTATGCAACCCTGGAAAAGAAGCCGCAAAACGGACCCGCTCGCCGCTGCAGTCTCGTGAAACTCAGATATCAATGATATTACCCGATCAGGAGGACCCTGAGGAGGACAAATGCTACCAACTACATCGCTTTAGCAGATCTGTTGTGCCGACGGCAGACCCGTCTCGCTTCAGATCCCAGAGGAGCAGATGGGTGATGACGGTCCTGAAACATTTCTGCAGGGGATCGACAGGTTCTCTCACAACGGCACCTTCCCGTGTGCTGACAGAAGCACCACAGACATCATCACACGAGAGAAGGGATAAATCCAACTGGCAGGCACAAAGAGCGTCTCTAAAGAGACAAGCGTCTCTTCCGCAAGGAGCAGTTGCTTTAAAACCACTAACGCAAGTCGACAAAGGTTCTCGACGGCCTTCAGGATCCGTTTCACAACAGGCGTCGCAAAAAGCTTTAGGAAGAGCTCCTGAACTTGGTTTGGACAGAAGTTCCAGTCAAAAGTATCTTGAGCCAGTCGCGTGCTGGAAGGAGGGCGGTGATGACCGCCGATTGCGGAGAGCATCGTCCGCGGACACGGCAGACGCTCTGCACCGCCTGACCAGGATGGTGCTGCTGAAGAAGCCTCGGCCGGAACACCGGGTGTCCTCTCTGGATGTGTCCTGCAGTGATGCCGAAACCGCCGGACAGTGTTCGCATAAATTTACTTCGCAGAACTAATTCAGATGAATTCTGATAGGTATAATATTTTGTTCTGCATACCGTCCTACAGCAGCAAATCCATATCAATTCGGTTAAATTATAAATATCAGCTGGGATCTTGTAACACATTTCAATGAAAAAAACGTGACCGTGTGACGGTTATGTTCAGGTAAGGTCTGACAAATGCGACGATTGCATTAAGACGGCAACGGTAGAGAACGTAGGTATCTAAAGTCAACATGCTTTTCTCACTATTTGTTTTGCTTGTTTCTTACCATGAACATTGCATTGTCACGTTCTGTTTTGAGTGTCTATTCAATATTTAAACCCGTCGTTTGCCCGAGAAAAGGCCCCTATCTCACGACCCCTTTCTGATATTTGCGTAGTGCTCGCCATATTACCTAAGGTAATAGTGAACGAACTGTTTCATAATTGTGTTCTATGTATTATTTAATCAGCTCTCTTGAAATATTGTTGATGAATTAGTTCTTGCAAATTTACAGCATGTACGAAATTATTCATGTAAGATCTATAATTTACAGGTCAATCAAATGACCAGGTACGTAGCCAGGATTTTGTATAGACGGGGGCGGCGCCCGGAAACGGCTGCTTGCCGAGCGTTGAATGGGTTCCCGAGCGTTGAAGGGGCCCCTTCCCGAGCGATGAAAGGGCCCCCTAAAAACATTCGAAGTTGGTATATATACCATCTTCGAGTATTTGAATAGGCTCAGTACCCATAAACTTTTAATTACCTAATTGCGCCGCGGAGCGGCGCAAAATTTTGGAGTCTTATGTCCTGGATACCTATTACCTATACATTCTCATCAATGCGTCTTATGGCGTATGGTGCGTAACTCTAAAATGTTATTGTGCGTTTAAAAAGTGTGTTAAACAGTGCTAAAGCCCCTGGGTGGGTAAAAAAATCCTGAACATGTCGAATTGGTCTCTGATCACTGGTCAGCACGGACGGGCCCCAGAACAGGTCGAATGCCTCATTAAACATAAAACATGACGGCAGGGCGACAAAGCAGCCATCGCAGTCTGACCAGAAGAGTCGCTGGGCGGATCGGAGGGGCTCCTGGGCAAATCAAAGGGCCCCTGGCTAGACTAAAAGGGTCCCTGGGCCAGTCGGAAGGGTCTTTGAACATGCCGGATCAGGATGACTTCCTAGCCAGACTGGGGCAGGTCAGAGGGGCCCCCGGGGCCTGAACAAGAACATGTCGGAGACCTGATACCTCTCTAACCTTCCAAGAAGCCTCTCTTATGTGTCAAGAGGCCTAGTCGGCCTGTTCAGAGGCCCTTTCAACCTGCCCAGGAACTGCATTGGCTGCTTTGTCGCCGTGCCGACATGCTCAGTGCCCAGGGGTCCCTCCGACCTGCCCAGGGGCCCCTCCAGTCTGGTTAGGAAGTCATCCGGCATGTTCAAGGGCCCTTACGACTGGCCCAGGGACCCTCTTAGCAGGGACGTAGCCAAGGGGGGGGCACGGGGGCCATGCCCCCCCCCCCCCCTGAGTGAAATAAATTACACACTAGATAGAATGGAGATTCTCTTTGAAAACCCGACCTTAACCCCGCCCCCCCCCCCCCCGCGTCAGCAACATATGGCTGAGGAGCTCAAAATGTGATTTAACACTATATAGAATGAGATTTTAGGAACAAAATGTGATTTTATCCGACGTGCCCCCCCCCCCCCCGGAGCAAAATTATGGCTACGTGCCTGCCTTTTAGTCTAGCCAGAGGCCCTCTGACTTGCCCAGGGTCCCCTCCGATCTGCACAGCGACTCTTCTGGTTTCAGGACTGCGATGGCTGCTTGTCCGCCTGCCGGCATGTTTAAATGAGGCATCCACCCAGGGGTGTAAAGTTTCTGTCCTTAATGGACAAGGTCGGGGGAAAAATTTCTTTTCTGATGTGGTACCCGTGGGCAGAAATGACAGTAAAAATAATTACTATGCCATTCCTGGGAAAACCTAAGTGATAATCCTTAGAATTACTGTTCGTCAAAATCACATTAGATGTATTCTTCATCACGATATCATAATCACGTCAGCGGTATGTATTGATCACCTACTTTTTTTAAATTAGCAGTTGCGTTTCAGCTTCTTGATTCTAATGATTTAGTTCACCCATATTTCGACGAAAAAAAATGTAGGTATACCAGTTTATCTAGTAGAAGTAGGCTTTTGTCCCCGGACCCAGACCGGACCCAGCCCTTGTGTTATTTTATCATTGGATTCTTACTGACGTCAGAGGATTCTAGTGATTTACCAGCGGACTTTAAGAAATTATACTATAAATAGTAGAAATCGGGGGCATTTCAGTATAACTTCAGTGGGTATTGCCCAATGCTCATTTATGGCGCATTGTGATTAGTTAATTGTTTGTATCACAGGGTTAGCTATGCCGCTGCGACCCATGGCTTGAGTTGTCTAATGACGGCGGCTATACTGTACTCACAAGAGCAGTCGCCGCCTGTGTTAAGATTAGGCGGGCGGGCACCCAGGCTGACATTTTACAATATATTGAGAGAACTACTGGTGTAGCGCAAAATGGCTAACCACCACAATGTTCCAAATTGAATGAGAATAATTCCTAGGCAAAAATATTTTTCGTGCAAAAAAAATGAAAAGTCCCTAGAATCATTCTGCATTCAATTCGCGAACTTGGTGGTGGTAGTCATAATTACTCTACGACTAGTAGTCGCCGCTCAATATATTGTAAAATGTTCAGCCTGGGGGCCCGCCCGCCTATCCTTTAACACAGGGCCGCCGGACTGCTCTTGTGATCACCAACATGGCCGCCTGTCATTAAGACAAGATATCCTGCCAATGCGCCTTCCATCTCTATAGAGTTCCAGTGGTTGTATACCAAAGTGAAATAAATTAATCCTATCATCGAAACGGACTAACTTTATCACCAAAAATGATTTACAAATCACCGAAATGTAGCAACATATGAGGATTATTGAACATAGAATGTTTTAAAATATTTTTGAAATGGCTCCAAGGGTAAGGTTTAGGTTAGGTGTGTTTACGTTGAGATTAATGTTAGCGTTGTGTGGTTTAGGTGTGTAATTAGGTTTGTAGGTAAATGCTTATGCAATTGCGAATTTGGGTTATATCTAAAATGACGCCATCAACGGCTGGTGTGATGCGACACCTATATCTACTAACCAGTGTCGTTTTCCTTTTAACAGGTGGCGCTGGCGACAGGCGGCATCCGATTGCTATATTTATAATTATATAGCTCAGCTGGGGATACATACAAAAATTACCCCAGCTGTTTTTGTATGTGCCACGCCTGGTCGGGGCCACCCNAGAAGTTTGGCGTTGATAGCTGCATTGTTTCGTTATATATTTTAGATATTCCTCAGTGGGGGGCTAAAAAAAGCCCCCCCAGTGACTCGCGGGTTAAATACAAATACATGACAAAACAACTATAGTATGAACAAATCAACAGTGATACGTAATATGACGTTACTCAAACGATATGTAAGGAAATGTTTTGTCACAAGTGCGCCAGAACGCAACGTGTCTTAGTATTTGCTTAAATTATCTGAATTATTACAATAAGAGGACCTCTTTTTAAAAAATAAGGCAAGTATTTAAAAATAAAAAAATAAGGCTTGCACGTGATGTATCTCACATAGCTAAGTTCTCAACCGTTTTCCGATAAACTGAGGAACAAATTACGGCCTATGGCTTTTAACATTACGTCGTCAGTTGTTTACGCCCGTGACGTAGGACTTTGGATGCGTATTATGGGTTTCGCTGCCGACAAGGCGCACCGATAAGTTATACTGTTAGCCCAGGGCTGCATCAAAGCTGTTTTAGCGTAAATTTAAGGTTCAACTTCACAGGCCTTCGCTACCACCACAGAATGGCTCCCTTACCCAAAATAGGATAATGACCCACCGTTTGGGAACCACTGCGTCAGGGGTGGTAAAGTGTTCTGTCCTTATGGACAAGGTCGGGGAAAAAATGTTCATTCTGATGTGGTTCCCGGGGGAAAAATAACAGTAAAAATAATAACTATGCAATTCCTGTGAAACTGAGTGATAATCCTTAGAAATACTGTTCGTCAAAATCACATTAGATGTATTCTTCATCACGATATCCTAATCACGTCAGTCGGTATGTATGATCACCTACATTTTTTTTTAAATTAGCAGTTGCGTTTCAAGCTCACTGATTCCATGATTTAGTTTTCACCCCATATTTCCGACGAAAAAAATGTAGGTATACCAGTTATCTAGTAGTAAGTAGGCTTTTGTCCCATGACCCGGACCGGACCCAGCCCTTGTGTATTTTTATTATAGGACTTAACTGACGGTCAGAGGATTTTAGTGCTTTACCAGCGGACTTTGAAGAATTATACTATAAATAGTAGAAAATCGGGGGCATTCGGTATA
The DNA here is from genome assembly GCA_014673585.1 of Semibalanus balanoides. NCBI lineage: Eukaryota > Metazoa > Arthropoda > Thecostraca > Balanomorpha > Balanidae > Semibalanus > Semibalanus balanoides. Next base: position 6,893 of record VOPJ01012865.1, read on the forward strand.
AATTTCCAGCGGTATTTGGCATTGCGTCATTTATGGCCCATGTGATAGTTAATTTGTTTGTATACAAAGTGAAATAAATTAATCCTATCACCGAAACGACCAACTTTATCACCAAAAATGATTTACAATCACCGAAATGTAGCAACATATTGAGGATTATGAACGATAGAATGTTTTATAAATATTTGAAATGGCTCCAAGGGTAAGGTTAGGTTAGTTGTGTTTAGGTGAGATTAATTTAGGTGTGTGGTTTAGGTGTGTAGTTTAAGTTTGTAGGTAAATTGCCTCATGCAATGTGAATTGGGTTATATAAATGACGCCATCAACGGCTGGTGTGATGCGACACCTTTGTTGCTACTACCAGTGTCGTTATCCTTTAACAGGTGGCGCTGGCGACAGGCGCCGATCCGAATGCTATATTTATAATTATAAAGCTCAGCTAAGGATACATACACAAATTACCCCAGCTGGGCCGGGGTCATTTTTGTATGTGCCACGCCTGGTCGGGGCCACCCAAAGCACTTTTACCACCCCCGCCTGCGTTAGGGCAATGCTTCGAGTAGCAAAAAGCCTCTCTGGAGCCTACCGATAATTTTGATATTTCAAACTGATCTTGTAGTCTGAGGAATATCTCAGCAACTGGAGTGAAACAGGAAAAATGAGGTAATTGCTAAATTCATAAAAATATGTTTTATAGACCAGTGTCAACAACTCCACATGACTGATCTGTGAGTAAAGGCATTTTTATTTTTATATAAATACAAAGGCATGTTTCTAGACCAATGTTGTCTCAGATATACAGCGGTGACATTTATTTGCCTACATTTGGTAATGAAAGGCAAACAAAAACGCAATTTAATTAATGACTTCATGAGCTACTTATACTTAGGGCTTCATAAGTGATTATCGTCATTATTTTTTAAAGTACTCAATTAATTGCATTGTAATTTAGAGTCAAGATGTATAATTGATGCAGCATATGGTACTCTAATTTGTTTTTACGTCATCCAACCATAGCTTCAAGATGTTCAGAAATTTCGGGAGGGACGGCAATTCTGTCCTTCCCCCCCCCCCCTCTAGGGTGCGTCAATCCCGACAAAAGTTGGAAATGTTTTGGTTTTCGCACTTTTCCTCATGATTTTGACCATGCTGATTGCAACCATGCCACTCGTTTTCATGTGGGATTTTCGGATACCCGGACTAATTTCATTTGAAAATTGTATTTTTTTTTGCCATTGACTTATAATGGCAGCCCGGAAGTAAAGCCCTTCTATAACGACACCAAATCGATCGACAGGTTACTATAATTGTATTTGTGCACCAGCTCATCCAGCTAGCAGCATTGATGCTACTTATATGTAGTGTCATGAATAAGCTGAGTAGTGACAGTGCTATCCTATTTCATACATATTCCATCGATATTTTACATCGCATGTCGGTTCGGGTCGACTTTGGCAAACACGAAAGGACTGCTCCAGTGCTTGCTGTCTTTTCACTTCGTTGTCAGAGAGGCGTGGGTGAGGGTGTTACGGTTTTTTGCGACTACTCTCAACCCCTTGAAGGAGCCACCTCACGTTATCTTCTCAGCTCTCTGTGAGATCTTGGAGTAGTCATGATCAAGCTAACCCCGACCAGCACATCGTTCGTAGTCCTTTACGTCACGGCGAAGTCTCTCGCCTTTGGTGAAGTCTGTGCAGTCGCCCAGCTCCGCCGGCGGGAGCTGCAGCTGAAGCCTAAGATGTCGAAAAAATGTTAACTCGCTCGCCCACATAGGTCCGACAGCTGGTCTCAGCGTCACCTTTGGGAAGGACAGGTGGCTGTGCCTGGTGCAGCTGGGCCGGTGGCGGGAGCTACGCAGCTTCTCTTTCTCCTCGGCCCCCAAGCGGTAGGAAAACAGCGCGAGCGGCACCACCGACTGCTCCAGAAACCAACCGTGCCGACTCATAATACAATTATTGCAATCATAGATAACAGTAGTACTACTGTTACCTATGTTATCTATGTTGCAGTATTAACAGTATTACCTATGTTATACTGTTATCTATGTTGCAATATAATACAATTATACATAATACAATTATATGCAACCTTAAACATTATAGCAAGATCCTTCAGAAGATATAGGCAATGACGAGCAATGGTCTTCAATCTACATGCACTATTACAATGGAATATATCTGTTCGCATCCGCTGGAACATATTTTCTATTCAATGTTTCGGAATATCGTGGATATTTTTTTCTTTTCGCTTCATTTTATCACATCTGCAGAAGAAGAGTTGCTGGTAGAGCTGAAAGTCGTTTACTGGTGCGTCGGCGCCGCGTCTGTGGAGATAGTACGACACGTATCCAGAGCAAGGAAGTTGGCATTTGCTTGAGCCTTTGGCCCATCTGATGGTCCAAGCGCTCAAGAAGATGGCCAGCTTCCTCGCTCTGGTATACGTGCGTCGTGCCGTACTATCTGCAGGCAGGACGCGGCGCCGACGCACCAATAAACGACTTTCAGCTCTACCAGCAACTCTTCATCTACAGGTATGATAAAATGAAACGAAAATGAAAAGATATCCAGCAGATATTCCGAACATGAATAGGTCATATGTTCCTGCAGATGCGAACAGATAATCCCATTGTAATAGTGCATGTAGATGTAGACCATCCTCGTCATTGCCTATATCTTCTTAACCCTCGCACCGACGGGTGGGCGGTATCCGCCCCCCCAACAAAGGTTTTTCCAGACTTAGCGGAGAAAACGGCGGCGCGTAGCGCCGCCAAATTTTGTATTGCTATTTGGGCCATCAATTCCGCACATTTCTAAAAAATTGACTTCCTAACTTTCAAGGCACGTTTCAGGTCAACAATTAAATGACGACTCAAGTTCACTTTTTGTCACTTAAATAATTGCAAGTTTGACATCTTGCGAAGCCACAGTGGTGACCAAACAGTTTGAACTCACAGTTGTGTCCTAGGCTTCGATATCCTATAGGTTCGTATATCCTTGGATTTTTTATATCGGTGACCTGAGTCATGTCAATTTTTAGACTCCCATATAAGTCTAAGGAGAAAATATGAAAATTGCGCACCCATCGAATAAAACCTGGCTAATGTGGTCAGTTTTCATCCATCACTTATTCTTGAAGCAAAGTATAAGAAGAAGTTGTATTTTTATTCGGTGACTCGTTAAGTCCAATCCAATGTGCCAAAAGTCAATATGGTTTTTGTACAAGTAACTCATGTTCTACGGAAGATAGGAGTACTGTGGTTCTGCAACCTTATTCTGTTTCTCTTGTAACCTCCATCGATAGACATAAAAATTGACGTTACACTTGACAATGACCTCGAGGTCAGGTCAGTCATTTTTAGTGACCTAGCTAATCAAAACAATATAGTTCGATGCGCCGTGATGTGAGAAACCGATGTGGCAAAATGACATGCTCTATTTTAAAATTAAGAAGTATTAACAAAAAGTTTTAGTAAGAATTAAGCATTTGTACCTTCGCGACTTCTGGAGGCCTTAAGTATTGAAAGTGCCGATCTCAAATCTGAGGGCAGTGTTGACGAATAAGATGTTGTCAAGAGCAATGCAGTGCTTTTTTCGGATTGCTCCTAGCTATGTGTTACTGAGCTAGCCCGGATTGATGGTGGAAGCAGTGCTCAGTTTACTCGAATATGGACAAATTTGACCTTTGATTTTAACCTCTTGGTGACCTCAATATTGACCTGATCAAAAATATCTTTGTATTTTCGCTAGTATCGTCACGCCTAACCTACGGCCGTTTCCGCTTGTCGCTACGTTGCGTAGTTTTGAGATGCTCTGGGGGGGCGGTTATCGCCCCCCCGTCGGTTCGAAGTTGCTGAGACCCCCGTCTCGAGGGTTAACCCTCGCCCCACGACGGCGTCTCAGCCAACTTCGAACCGACGGGGGGGACGGATAACCGCCCCCCCCCCAGCTATCTCGCAAAACTACGCAACGTAGCTAGAAGCGAAAACGGCCACGTGAGGTAGGCCGTGGACGAGTACTAGCGAAATATCTCACTATTTTGTTGATTCAGGTCCAATATTGAGGTCACCCAGAGGTCAAAAAAGTCAAATTTGTCCATATTTCGATAATTGAGCCTGTTCACATATCGGGCTGGAGCGCAGTAACTACAATAGAGCTAGGACAATCCGAAAAAGACTGCACTGCTCTTGAAACCATGCTGTTCGCGAACATTCCTCAGATTTGAGATCCGGTTCAATAAAAGTCCACCCTGAGGTCAACGAATGTCCAAATGCTTAATTTTACTGGGAAAAGTTTTTTTGTTATAACTTTTAAGTTTAAAGATTTTAGAGCATCATTTTGCCCACCATCAATGTTTTTCACATTACGGCCACAACCATTATATCTTTTATCTAGTGTGTAGGTTCAAAAACTAAAAAAAATTAACTGACCTGACCTGAGTCAGTCAAGGTCAAATAAATTTTCATGTCTATCGATGAGGTTGACAACGAAAACAGAATGGTGAAAACCACAGTACTCTATCTACGTAGAACATGAGTTGATTGACAAAAACCTTGACCTTTTGACATTGGATTTTGACCTTAACCCTTCGCACCGACGGGGGCGGATATCGTCGCCCCCCACAGTTTTTTCCGACAGCGAAAATACGGCGCGCCGTAGCGCCGCCAAAATTTGTATGACTTATTCGGTCAATTCGCCACTTCTGAAAAAATGACTTCCTAACTTCAAGTCACGTTGTCAGGTCACATTAAATGACCTGACCTCAAGGTCACGTTTGTTAAGTTGCTTCTTGCCGAGCCCAGTGAAGAACCAACAGTTTGAACTCACAGTGTTAAGTTAAGGCCTTACGATTCTACAGTTCGTGTGAGCTGATTTTTTAGATCGGTCCCCACTGAGGTCTGTCAATTTTTGAGACCTCGCCATTAAAGTCTATGGGAGAAATCGAAAATGCCTCACCAATCGAACAAAAACCTGACTAAATAGTTGGTCAGTTTTCATCTAATCACTATTCTGAAGCAAAAAATAAGAATTGCAAGGTTGTATTTTTTCTTCGTGACCTCGTAAGTCAAAATCCAATGTGCTCAAAAAGGTCATATGTTTTGTACCAAAACTCATGTGCACCGTAAGGAAGTATGACTGTGGTTTTCACCATTCTGTTTCTCTTGTCATCTCCATCGGAAAAAGCATTAATTTGACTTGACCTTGACAATGATACCTCAGGTTCAAATCAGGTCAATTTTTAGCTTTGACCTGCTAGATAAAAAGATATGGGTCCGAGCTCCGTGATGTGAGAAACATTGATGGTGCCAAGTTACTGCTCTACCTTTAAAAAACTGTAAGAATTATTAACACAATTCAGTAAATTTAAGCATTTTGACCTTCTTGACCTCTGGAGCCTTAACCATGAATCGATCTCAAATCTGAGGACATGTGGGGCGAAAGAGTGTTTCAAGAGCAAGCAGTGCTTTTTCGATTGCTCCTAGCTATGTATTACGAGCTAGCCCGGATTTAGGTGAACAGTGCTTGCAATTTACTCGAATATGGGAAAATTTGACCTTTTTTGACCTCTAGTGACCTCAATATTGACCTGATAAAAATAGGCTGAAGTATTTCGCTATACTGTCACGGCTACTCACGCCGTTTTCCGCTTCTCGCTACGTTGGCTAGTTTTAATCTCTGGGGGCGGTTATCCGCCCCCCGTCGGTCGAAGTGGCTCGACCCCCGTCGGTCGAGGTTAACGAGGTCACGAAGAAAATACAACTTGATTCTTTTTTTTGCTTCAGAATTAGTGTATTAGGATGAAAAAACTGACCACATATTAGCCAGTTTGTTCGATTGTGCGCATTTCATTTCTTCCCTTAAACTTATAATGGAGGTCTCAAAAATTGACGATACCTCAGTCACCGATATAAAAAATACAAGATAAACGAACTTGTAGATATCGAAGCCTTTTGACCCTGTGAGTTTCAAACTGTTGGTTCAACACTTGGCCGGCAAGATGTTTCAAACTTACAAAACGTACTTGAGGTCAGGTCATTTAATGTTGACCTGACAAACGTGTGTGCCCAATAGGAATCAGTTTTTTCAGAACATTGCGAGTGAAATGGATGTTCAAACAGCCATACAAATTTGGCGGAGCTACGCGCCGCCGTTTTTCACGCTAGTCCGGAAAAACCTGTGGGGGGCGGATATCCGCCCCCCGTCGGTGCGAGGGTTAAGGAACTTGCTTTAATATTTAAGGTTGCGTATAATTGTAGCATGATGTAATAGGTAAATACTATACATTTAGTGAAACGTGCACAAACTGAAACTGTTGCGCCATTGCAGATCAGTGAAAGCCCTACTGGCAAAGACGGCGCTGGAGAAGCTGAGTCGGCACGGTTGGTTTCTGGAGCAATCGGTGGTGCCGCTCGCGCTGTTTTCCTACCGCTTGGGGGCCGAGGAGAAAGAGAAGCTGCGTAGCTCCCCGCCACCGGCCCAGCCGCACCAGGCACAGCCACCTGTCTTCCCAAAGGTGACGATGGAGACCCAGCTGTCGGACCTAGTGGAGAGCGGAGTTACATGTTTTTCGACATCTTAGGCTTCAGCTGCAGCTCCCGCCGGCGGAGTGGGCTGACTGCACAGACTTCACCAAGGCGAGAGACTTCGCCGTGACTGTAAGGACTACGAACGATGTAGCTGGTGCGGGGTTAAGCTGATCAATGACTACTCCAAGATCCTCACAGAGAGTGAGAAGAAGCGTGAGTGGCTCCTTCAAGGGGTTGAGAGTAGTCGCAAAAAATACAGTAACGCTCACAAGGCTACTCTGAACAAGAAGTGAAAAGACAGCAGCACTGGAGCTGTCCTTTCGTGTTTGCCCAAAGCGACCCGAACGACATGCGATGTAAAATATCGAGGAATATGTATGAAATAGGACTAAGCAACTAGTCACCACTCAGCTCATCTCATGACACATACATATGAGTAGCTATGCAATGCTGCTTAGTGGATGAGCTGTGCACAAATACAATTATAGTAACCTGTCGATCGATTTGGTGTCGCCATAGAAGGGCTTGGCTTCCGGGCTGCCAATCAAAAATTATAAGTCATTGGCAAAAAAACTACAATTTTCAAATGAAATTAGTCCGAGTATCCGAAAATCCCACATGAAAACGAGTGGCATGGTTGCAATCAGAATGGTCAAAATCATGAGGAAAAGTGCGAAAACCAAAACATTTCCAACTTTTGTCGGGATTGACGCACCTACACCCCTCCCTAGCGGGGTGCAGGTTAAGTATCGGACGCCACCGGCACCCACAGCGCACTGTCTGCTCGATGTCGGCGGCGACAGAAATGGCAGAGCCGGGCGCGAATCGACGCTCAGGCCAGCACTGCAGTGCCGATAAGCGCATCCCATTGTTATCGAGCACGCGCGGATCACATGAACTATTGTCATTTAATATTTCTCCTGACATGTCATGCCCGGCGGTCGCTGCTGCAACGATAAACAAGCATTCTAATGAATACCAAAGAAAGACCATGCTTATCAAAATGAGCACCTAACTTGGGGAAACATCCAAAACACAATTTAACCCCATTCCCTGCGGGGGGAGCAGAAACTGTCCTCCGGTAGTTTTTCGCTTGCCACTTCTGACGAAAAACGTCTATCGTCTTGCAAACTTTTGAATTATCTTGAAATTGAATGACGTGTGCTGTGTCAAAATTTTGAAAAAAATGACCAACCAGAGGCGGCTCCAGGCTCATTATTTGGGAAAACGTTACGAATGTGGTTGTGCGGCGCATACTTCCTTCGTAGTTTGCGGTGGAATAAAAACATCATAACTTATGTCACTGCTATATACATCATTCATACTTGGATTATACATATTTGGGGGCAGAGGCGTACTCAGATGCAACAAATGGGAGACGATATACTCCGTCAAATTAGGCCCAATTCAAATTAGTAAGATGATCAAGGCGTTCTGCTCATGGTNAACATCTAACTAACTACTTAAAGAAAGTCGGTCTTTTCGTCCACACCCAATTTTCCATTATATATTTTATTCATTCGAAATGTTATGTAGGTTTGACACATAACCAACTAATTTTGCAGATCGCATGACAACACCTACGTGTGTACTATTGTGCCCCCTCATTTCCCAACAACAACTTGTCCTCCTTCACGTTAAGATTATAGCCGTTTTCATGATGGATTATTGTGCGCGAAATGTTTTAAAACATTTTAAAATGTTTTGAAATGTTTTAGTTGTAGCCATTTTCTCGATGGACTAATTTGCAAGAAATGCTTTAAACCTCACCCTACCTATGGTCCTTGTGAAAACGGTTACTACTAAAACATTAAATTTTTTAAAACATTTCGCGCAAAATAATCCATCGTGAAAACGGCTGATGTCTGTGTTGAAAAATAACACGGTTTAATTTGTCCGTAACATGCACCATCTGTTAGTGGAACTTAAACAACAAGTACGTCGAACAGCAAGCGAATATAAGGTGGCGCTGGTAGGTGGCGCACGATGCAGCCAGTACATATGATAGGTGGTACTAGAGAGTCGTTAAACGCGAAATGTACAAAACTGTAGTCTGTATACATTATACAATTGCATAGATCGTCCAGCGGAGCGGACGGGCTAGCACTTGTGGTATCTACCCGTACACTTTTCCCTTGAATATGTGAAGTGTTTTTGATTTATCATCTAACTGCCTGCTGCCAGTTTGAAGACCAAAAACATAATTTCTAGGAATATCCCCCATTCCAGAGGAATCGCCGGCGCACATTATCACCGCAAAGTCATCAAACGAGGCCTTTTCTGAGTCGGAATCTAATATTCTCTGCCTCTTGTCTGACCCATCAGCATAATTGAACCTTTTCAGTGCGCCTCTGGTGCTGCACTATCGTCACGTCGTGAATGGCTGCCTGCGCCACCCTCGTCGCAGCGGCGTTCGCGGAGGGTTCCGTGCCGGCAGCGCGCCGGTCGCAAGACAGATGTAGCGCAGATGAGGCCAGGCGGGCCTAATGAGGTTTACCTTGTCCGGGTTCGGATGGGGCGGGGGGGGGGGGGGGGGCTGTCGGCTGGAGCTGGTCGTCGCGCGGTGCGTCGTATTTGCCGTATCGACCGGCGGCAGTGGCGGCGCGGCGGAGACGCTCGCCAGCGCGCTGCAATGACGTATAGTCGCTAATGAGGCGCTGTCGCCGCCTGCCGCCACCGCTCCACCGGCCGGGGAGGGGGTCAGTGGACCGGACCGGTCAGGGCTGCGTCTGCAGGGGAGCTGCACGTGACCGAACTGGACCTGACCTGTTCTGACCGTGACTGGTGCAGATACCCATCTGCAGCCTACTTGTCAGATGGTGCACCGGCGGATTTGAACGGATCGGGTGGGTTGGTGGTCGATATCAGAGACAATATGCCGTTTCCTTCCGCATATGCAACGAGTGCGGTGCCGAAACTGACCAGGTCATGGTTATTGGTTACCACGGAGCGTGGCGTCGCATTGGGAGGCTGTTCGCTGCGACCTGGCCCAAATGAGGTATTCACCAGGTCACATTGCCTGATGGCCCGATATGGGGAGTATGCCAACTTATCGACGATACCATCACCCGGAAAGCGTCAATGAAACTGCGTGGACGTTAGATGGCACGGCCGACCTATTTCAAGAGTTCATTGCATCTTTATAGTAGGCAGCGCATACAAAAGGTGTTTCGAGTGGTCTTCAGTACCTTTTTCTTATTAATGAAGCATTTACAGCTGTTGCCCAATAAAATAAATTTTCATAAACGCTTAATCACGCTGACCACACATGCACCCTTTCTCTGCGTTAATATTTGTGTTTAATGTGACCTAGCAGAAAAGCTCTAAAATAAGCCACTGAGGCGTATGCCAACCTCCACCACTAGACACGAGAGACATAGAGAAGACGAGAGAGAGACGAGAGAGAGAGAAGGAAGAGAAGAGAAGAAGAGAGAGAGAACACGGTTTATTGAATTACATGGCGCGAATATTGACCGTATGAGCACATTGATCTACCAAAATAATCTTGCCGCACAATATCAAATAATGCACAGGAATACATTTTTCGCTCCTAAAAAAGATGTGGACATGGACTTGAATCTGCAATGTTTAAATGAAGAATGAAATGAACAATCTACCTGGGATGACAAAAAGTCCTGAGTTATAGGCAGATGTATGAGTGACGCTGGACTTTCTTAGACCGGCACCGCAACAAAATGCTCGAGTGTGTTACGTCTTCGAGTCTTTTCCCGGAGATGGAGCCTCTGAGCTCGGAAAGTAAGTCCGGTGTACATTGATTTCAACATCTTTTACCAAGACGTAGGCAAAGCATTTGCTTCTGTGCGAGCGTGTCAAGGTTTAACTCGGAGAATTTGCTGGTAAACTTTTAATTTCTTTAATATGTAGTTATGCAATTATTTAGGGCTCGCTTTGAATTCTGTCTAACTGCTGAGCTGTTGGGGCGAACTGGCGGAATACAGGAGCGCAAACAGCAGTGCCCGGATTAGTAATGTAACTTCACCATTTGGTTCTTGCGGCGTCGAAACCTTTCATGACGTGCAGCACGTAAAGGGCCTTGAGCCCTCGATACCATATCTGAACGTGTGGTGCCAGGCATAATCATAGATATGGTGACGCAAGTACTTGTTGATCCACTGTTGATGCTAAGTGCCATGCAGTGTTATGTCCGGTAACACATTGGCTTCATTAGCTGGTAAGAAGTGCATTACCTGCAACTTATCAATGGTAAGACCATCTGCTTTGATTTGCCCACTCACAAAGTTTATCTGTCATTTCCTGAAGCTATTTCTTCCTGAACACAATCCACCGAGCACGCTTGATAAATAGTTAGATCGTCCACATACTTGAGCTTGTTATACAAGCTCAAGTATTTACAAGTATTACAAGTATTACAAGTATTTACAAGCCTACCTGTGTGACTTGTAACTTGTAAGCAAGTATCGCAGCGCTCGCCACCGTCACTGCTGAGGCCGCGGCGGGGCAGAGCGTGCAATGTGGTATGACCCGCGGCGGGGCGGAGCGTGCAATGTGGTATGACCCGCGGCGGGGCGGAGCGTGCAATGTGGTCGCGACTCGCGGCGGCGGGTGTCATGCCGCGCGGCATGACATGACTCGCGGCGGTGTCATGCTTCGCAGGCCGCGCCATCCCGCACGCTCCCAGCACTACCTTATTATCCAATGTCTGTCACAACAAGCCGACACGCACCGCAGTGGCTCCCATGACGCGTCAGCCCACCGCTACCCATGTCCTCCGGCCTGGGTGGGACCGGACGAGCCCACTTCGAGCGCCCATACTATCAATCAGGCGCTGACTAGGTGTGGTCAGAGTTCTGCTCATTCAGCAGGAAATAAGTCATTAATCTAGCGAAAGGATGATGCCGATAAATTTATTGTCACTTTTGAAAGAGGTCTTGATCTTTGTTTTCCTATCTTTTATGTACAGACACAAACTTGTAATAGCAATTACACCTTGATCATAGCGATAACCCAGGCATCACCAATTCAAGATGCACCAATTAGGCATTAGTGAGTAGTCACTATTGTCTATCTCTTTGATGTCACAAATTCTCACCGCTTAAGCCAAATGTCACTTTCACACCTCGGTGAGCTGGTAAGATTTTGCACCTCTACTGGCCTGGCCTGGTGACAAAGCCCAGTCATATGCTTATATTAATGATGCGTGTTAATCTCGTCGGTCACGAAAATGAAGTTGTTCTCATTATTCTTAACAACGTGATGATTTTGCCAGGAAGGACTCCTGGTATTAGCGCGACCAAGTAGCGACATCCACCATGTCATTAACTTAACCAGCTTTGGCGGAATGAGATTCAATTTTCACGGGAGAGATTAATGCTCCTGAACTACGTATAAGAGCATCATGTGCAGCTGATTGTATGAGCAGATGACGTTGTGAAGTGGCGCGCTGTCAGCTCCTCACAATCTGTTATCTAACTTGATTTAATCAGGACGCTGATTGTTTCCGAGGGCGCTGGGTTCGCAGAAGGCGTCGGTCAGTTGGACGCCGTCTGGGACCGCTTCACTGACCTACAGCGGAGTCTGCAGCGCGCTCTAACGACCAGTCGAACATGGCGGCGCCGCCCGCGCTGCATGAGCGGAACCCAGCTCCAGCTCCGCCCCGGCATTCGGGATGATCGCGCCGACTTCTGTCCATTTCCAGAAACAGACCCGGCTCTGCATTGTTGGCTGGCTCTCAGGCGATCAATCGCTGGCGAAACTTTCCTCTAAGTCCCCCTTGGACGATAGTAAAGTTATAGCAATGATAAGGTTTGGATGGTTATGTTAAGAGCCATAAGAAACAGCAATATTTCCCAACACTGATATACAATTTCACTTCCTTTATATTCGCATTGCCATTGATCAGGGTACCGTGAGCCACGGATTGATTTTCATTCACAAGATGCTTTTTTAGAGTCAGGTAGTGTAGACGGCGTTGTTTTATCTCGAACATCAGGGGCACGAAATAATCTCTGAAAAGACGGGTCGCTATCAATCATTCGCCCGCTTACTCGGCGTCTGCTACTCGTGTTTGAGGGATCCGAGAGTAGCTTAACCCGTTTAGAGGGTCGTAGTGCTCTCGTTCCAGGAGTAACCGGGTCGTAAGATGCAATAGAAGTGGGACTTTTTACATGATAGTCTGACTCCATGGCAGAGTGTACCTATAGAAGTGGGACTTTTTACATGATAGTCTGACTCCATGGCAGAGTGTACCTAACTCGCATTTCCGGAGTCAGGGGCGTAGGAACCCATTTGAAGTTGGGGTGGCAAAAGGCATTTTTAAGTCGATTCTTTCCATGCAACGTCCATAGGCGTAATGTTAAAATCCGAAAATGTTGGGGGCAGTTGCCCCCCCCCTACCCCCGGCTCCTACGCCTATGTCCGGAGTACACAATATATCAGTGAATGTATTTTATAGCCAAAGCGAGATAATTCTTCAAACATTTTCAGGCAAACGTCCATTATGGACATGCATGCAAAATGAGCATATCATATATCCTTGTAAGATGGTAGTTGGTAGTGATTAACTTCTGGATCCTGATCAGCTTACTATGCACCCCTGCCCGGACATCCGGCCTGTTTCCGGCGAGTCTTTAGGTGGCCGTCCGCTCATTATCATCAGCTCATTAGTAACACGAATCCGACCAGTGAAAGTCAGGGAATCATGTGAGCTGTGTCCGGCTCGCTCATATTTGTACGACAGATATCGTTTGCGTGCCGGTCCTCTCCGACCCAGCCTGTTTTCGCGTGACATACCGTTCGCAGAATTCCAGCCATCCGTCCCGCTCCCCGCTCCCCGCTCCCCCCTCCCCGCTCCCCGCTCCCCGCTCTCCGCTCCCCGCTCCCCGCTTCCCGCTCTCCGCTCCCAGCTCTCCGCTCCCAGCTCTCCGCTCCCAGCTCTCCGCTCCCCGCTCCCAGCTCCCCGTTCCCCGCTCCCCGCTCCCCCGCTCCCACGCTCCCCGCTCCCCGCTCCCCGCTCGCCGCTCCCGTCCCCGCTCCCCTTCCCGCTCCCACGCTCCCCGCTCCCCGCTCCCCGCTCCCCACGCCGCACGCCGGACGCCGCGCGCCGCGCGCCGCGCGCCGCGCGCCGCCGTCGCCGCCGATGGACGATGGAGAGGTCTTTTGATTGATTTCTCAGCGGATCAGTACAGTCCGAGGCCGGTGCAGGATATCACCCTGCCTCCCAAGGCCGGTGCAGGATATCACCCTGCCTACCGAGGAAGGAAGGGACATCACTCTGCCTACCGAGGAAGGAAAGGGACATCACCCTGCCTACCGAGGAAGGAAAGGGACAGCACCCTGCCTACCGAGGAAGGAAGGGACATCACCCTGCCTACCGAGGAGGAAAGGGACCTCACCCTGCCTACTGAGGAAAGAAGGGACATCACCCTGCCTACCGAGGAAGGGAGGGACATCACCCTGCCTACCGAGGAGGAAAGGGACATCACCCTGCCTACCGAGGAAGGAAAGGGACATCACACTGCCTACCGAGGGAGGGAGGGTCATCGACCTGCCTACCGAGGAGGAAAGGGACATCACCCTGCCTACCATTACTCTCTGTAGATTGATTTATTAATATAGATTTAATAGAAGCGTGAATACAAACCTCATCCTCATACTAAGCAAATGATATAAGCGATCGGCAAAACTATAACAGATGACAATTTCGGGCCTAGACCAGCTTCAGGTCTTCAGGTCTTCAGGTTTTAGATTGAATCCATTAAGCAGCATTCTTCCCGAAACTGTCGGGGGCGGATAATGCCATTATTGACACGACAGTTTGGAACTGTCGGGCCAATAATGACATTATTCGCCCGAAAGTTCTTATTTTGAGGGCGATATAGATTTTGAGCCGCCCTCCTAAATGACGGTAAGTGCCTAGCGAACGACACGTGCAGTGACAAGCTTAATGTTAATTTGATAGATTGTAACTCCATTCTTACCATGCAACGTCATAGGTCTAATGTTAAAAATTGAAATAATTGGGGGCCGGGGGGGGGGGAAGGCTCGGGCCCTCCCCAAGAGATATTAAGTTCCACCCCTGGTGACAATGATAGTTAGTATGTTACTATTTCAGACTAAGCGAGTGAGAGCGCAAAGCGCTCAAACGAGCGTGGTCTTACAGATTGGCCAAAATCTGTCTTCATCTTGCTTGCGTGGGGTTCAAGGATAACTCCCGTTTCACAGCACTGATTATGTAGAAGTATACACTGATAATTTGGTCGTAAGCTATCACATGGCGTAGGCTACGTGAAAATATTTAACACAACTAAAGAAACTTATCCACCATTCATAAATAACACAAAATAAATACCGGCTGCAGGATAAGCACGTGCTTTGACTTCGAATTCACCTCCGCATGTGAGAATCAGAAATAAACATAACTGAGAGCCACATAAAGGTGCAGGTAAGTATTGTTTAACTAAATTGCAACAAACAACAATGCTTATCAGTTGCCAGACACAAATGCAACAACTCGCCCCATCTGCTTCATGCCATGCATGCTTTACTAGTTAGTCGTTACTGCAAGTTACAACCTAAATATTGATTTGGTTTTTAAATTACTTTGTTAGTAAGATCGCGTCCATACATGTGAAGTGTGGACAGCATGATGACAATTACCAAAGTATTGAGTTTTAAACCAAACAGAGAAATAACGTGATAAATATAATTATATGACTCACTTCACTCTTCCTAAATTTATTGACCATCATCTGAGCAAGTTGAAACCAGAGAGTGGCCACTGTTCATTTCTTATTATTACAAAAGTTAGGTTAAACTTTCTGAACGGATATTCAATGTTTCTTCAGGCCTTTCTGCATAGAAGTGTAATGACTTCATTAAGTTTCACATTTACGCTACGGAGATAAGGATAAACATACACAATATTTGCATAGCATGACCAACTGGAAGTAAGTCCTATTTCCCATTCGTATCTGCATGACTTCTGTGATCAGATGGCTGTCGTTTTGGTGGCATTCAGTGCATTGTCAACGCGTTTTATAACATTCTTACTAAGTAAATATGTACAGCATTTTATGAACGTGAAAATAAGCGCTACGACGGGCTGTGAAGTGTTCAACCTCGGTTGCGTAACGGCATTCCTCGAAGTTGAAGAAACAGTGCCAGTGGCAGTGACCTCGCTATTCTTGGAGCGTCTCATAAAGCCAGCTGAATCCGAATCGACTTGGACTCGGCCCGTGATTTGAGTGCAGCGTCGGGCTGCAGGACGGACGTCACGTGTCATACCCGAGGAGTACGTGTCGGACGTGAGTACGTGTCGGACGTGGAAGGGGAGCCGATCCTGGGGCGCCATCACGCTGATGAGGCGGCCGCTCCGAGGCAGTAGCGACAGTCGCGTCGCGGACCTAGATACTAGTCGCGGACCTAGATACTAAGCTGCCTGCCCGAACTTCGTGACTATCCAACGTGCGTCATAATAATGGACTCGACTCTGAAAGATGTCGCTTATTTGTCATGTGGTTTGCGGAAATATTAATGAATCAATGAAATTACTTTAAAATGAGGGATCCATCGTGGCAACACTTGTATATCATTGTGGAGGAAGCATTAACAATGAAGATGTGACAGTCTTAGGTGCAGGGAGTCCTTGGTGGTAGAGGCACCACACTTCTTGTAAAAAGAAACGTTTAACCTATGTCAGTGCATGAAAGAAACCAACTCGAAATTGAACCTGGCATCCCTCTTTCTAAAACTTGTGTGTCTTAGCAAGAAAGCAGGTGCACATAATGCTGAGTTGAACATAGAAACGCTCAAAGAAACTGCTCGCATTTAGCTTATTTTTCGCGTTGAATATAAACAATTATTTTCGTTGTGCTTACGACTTACGCATTTTTTTTATTCAGGCAGGCAACTTTACAGTACTGAGCGCGGCCAGTACCCTGGGGAAATTTCACGGAAATGGATCGAGCCTAGCTCTGGGAAATCACCTCGTCCAGAACGGTTATCTCTGGTGAAATGTCAGCGATTCGACAGTTCAGCTAACACACCCCGAGTCGAGCTGGTCAGCCGCGTGAAGCTGAGTTGACGCCCTGGTCAGCCACATGGAGCTGAGTTGACGCCCTGGTCAGCCGCGTGAAGCTGAGTTGACGCTCTGGTCAACCGCGTGAAGCTGAGTTGACGCTCTGTCAGCCGCGTGAAGCTGAGTTGACGCCCTGGTCAGCCGCGTGAAGCTGAGTTGACGCCCTGGTCAGCTGCGTGAAGCTGAGTTGACGCTGTCAGCCGCGTGAAGCTGAGTTGACGCCCTGGTCAGCTGCGTGAAGCTGAGTTGACGCCCTGGTCAGCTGCGTGAAGCTGAGCTGACGCTCTGGTCAGCCGCGTGAAGCTGAGTTGATGCCCTGGTCAGCTGCATGAAGCTGAGTTGACGCCCTGGTCAGCTGCGTGAAGCTGAGTTGACGCCCTGGTCAGCTGCGTGAAGCTGAGTTGATGCCCTGGTCAGCCGCGTGAAGCTGGATTGACGCCCTGGTCAGTCTGCGTGAAGCTGAGGTTGACGCCACTGGTCAGCCGCGGAAGCTGAGTTTGACGCCTGGTCAGCCGCGGTGGGAAAAGCTGAGTTGAAACGCCTGGTCAGCTGTGTGAAGCTGAGTTGACGCTTGTCAGCCGCGGTGAAGCTGAGTTGACGCTCTGCTCACTGCGTGAAGCTGAGTTTGACGCCGCTGGTCAGCTCCGCGTGAAGTCTGATTGACGCCCTGGTCAGCCTGCGTGAAGCTGTAGTGACGCCCTGGTCCAGCGCGCAGAGAAACCGCATGGCGGTATATTTGCAGCGGTCTGCAATGTCTTGTGCAGTGAGCGTGTTTGAAATGTAATGTTGAGATAAGAAAAATCCATTGAAAAGCAACAGCATCTGGTATTTTTTTAACCTAACCTAACCTAACCTAACCTAACCTAACCTAACCTAACCTAACCTAACCTAACCCAACCTACACTTAACCAAACCTAACGCTAAACCTAACCTATAACCCTAACCTAATTTTAACATGGCTTTTACTTATCTGAAACATTAAACATTTTAAAACACGCCCACGCGGGGGCAGCGGGGGCAGCTTGCCCCCCGCTGTGGAGAAGCAGCGGGGCAAAACTATGTTTTTGCCCCCGCTGGAATTTGGTTACTGGTGAAGGATGTTAATTGTTGAGAGTGGTCACAATATGGAAAACAAAGTGTTTTCAGCTCAGGGGCGAAGAAAATAAGAAACTTAAAACGCTGAAAAGGCGTAGGTACTTAGACAAAATTTATTTGGTGGATCTCATTTGTTTAGTTTTTGGTAAACAAGCTTCAGTAAGAACGTCAACATGTAATTTTTTGTCTAAAAATGTTTTCTGGAGCATTTAACCAAAAAATCGCATCCAAATGTTCCTTCTGAATTGCTTTATAATCAAAACATAAAAAACATATCCTTAATCCTCGCCCGGGTAGGGGTGGATGCCACCCCCTCGGCTTTTCATAAATAACTCACGTAGTTTGCAACCGATCGCGATGAAACTTTCAGTACCCTAGTTTTGAACAATTTGACACATCATCTGGAAATTTTGAACTTTCTACATTCATAACGTGACCTATGACCAGGGACGTAGCCAAGGGGGGGGGGGGGGGCACGGGGGCCATGGCCCCCCATGAGCGAAATAAATTCCACAACTAGATAGAATGAGATTCTCTGAATAACCCGACCTACGATTGACCGGGGGGGGGGCGGTCATACAACATATGGCTGAGAGCAAAATGTGACCTTTACACTAAGATAGAATGAGATTCTAGGAGCAAAATGTGATTTTTTCCGACGTAGCCCCCCCCCCCTGAGCAAAATCCTGGCTACGTGCCTGCCTATGACCTGTTTCTCAAGGTCATGTCAGGCGAAACTGGCGTCCCGTAGTATAGATCCTTGTTACAATTTACATGTGCAGTTTCCGAGCGTTTGACGTTCATGAGGAACTGCAAAGGTGTTTCCAGGTGACAGGTGTGTCTTCTGCTGAGATTGTGACCTCGAATGACCTTTTCTGAGGTAAACCGAGGTCACTGACCTCCTATGACCTCAGATAACTTTTTTTATTCTGGCCGCTTTTGGACAGTTTTTGACGTTGACTTCAAATCTTGGAGCCATTTGACATAATTATACGTTTCACTGGGGTCATGCGCTGCCAAAGGTCAACCGAGGTCACCGACCTCAGATGAACTGACATTTGTTTTTTAATTTGGCAGTTTTTATGTAATTTTTACGCTGATTTCAAATTTGGCATGCATTAAGCATACTAAGATGTCCTTTACCATTTTGGCTCGATCAGTATTCAATTTTCACACACGATTTGTGGCATTTTGGTCTTTGACATGACCACAGAGGTCACTTATTGACCCAGGAACTTAAAATTGTATGTCAATGGCTTCGTCTCGTCACAAGCAACACGCTCGTTTTTTAGTCGAAGCTCTAGCTCAATTAGGAGCGAAACGCCAAGGGGGTCGTACCCCCCCTAGCCGGACACGCAATGAAATTGCCCTACCCGGGCGAGGGTTAAAATTGTAACCTCACAGCGCAAAAATCCATCGAGAAAACGGCTAGTATGAAGTTATAAGCACGACTAAGGGCGCAAAATCACCTAGTCATTGCAACGCTACAAAACCCAGTTAATAAACGAACAATGATCAGCGTAGTCCGTATATGACAGGGACGTAGCCAGGGGGCACGGGGGTCATGCCCCCCTGAGCAAAATAAATTCACACTAGATAGAATGGGATTCTCTGACGAACCGACCCTACCCTTCCCCCGGTCAGCAGCATATGGTTGAGGAGCAAAATTAAATAATTTTCCGACGTGCCCCGCCCCCTGATAAAAATCCTTGCCTTGTAGATCATTACTACATGAAGTAGGTACCTACCTACTAGAATAAATATATTTTGTGATAATTAATGTTTTACAATGCGTTCTAATTGCAGTAACGCGAAACAACAACTTTTGATAGGCACGACAAGGGCGGGCATTTATATTTTTCAAAGAGTTCAAAGAGATTAAAAAAGAACTACGAATACCTGCACACAGTAAACACTTTCCGAAATTCGATATGATTTCAGGGGTTGGGGTTTTATCTTAACTTTGGTGATACCTGGCAACCAAGATCATTTTACCCCCGCTGAATAAAATCCGTGGCGCCGCCCCTGCTGCGTGAAGCTGAGTTGACGCTCTGGTCAGCCGCGTGAAGCTGAGTTGACGCCCTGGTCAGCTGCGTGAAGCTGAGTTGAAGCCTCTGGTCCAGCTGCTGATAGCTGGAGTTTGTACTGGGGCCTGGTCAGCTCTGAAGCTGAGTTGACGCCCTGGTCAGCTGCGTGAAGCTGAGCTGACGCTCTGGTCAGCTGAGTGAAGCCAACTTGACGCCCTGGTCAGCCGCGTGAGGCTGAGTTGTCAACTTTGTCAACGCGGTCTTACTCTAGCTGTCACTTAGAGTCTTCCGATATATTCTGATCACTGACCTTCGCCGTCTATCCACCAGATCAAACCCGCAGTCAAGACACAGTCCTGGCATCGATGGTTTCTATTAAATGCATCTTCTATTCGCTCCTAGGAGATAACATGCTCAACAACGTTCGGAGACAGCGTCGGCGCAGATCGGACGGGCCGAGTCTTTCACTGGACGACGTCCGCGTGTACCGCCGCTGCAGCAGAGGTCCCCAGAGGTCACCAGAGGCCACCAGAGGCCACCAGAGGCCACCAGAGGCCACCAGAGGCTCTGCCGTCCCTGCCCCGGGGCCCGCCACACAGTCGACCAGCCCCGATCCCCAGTCCCAGACCCCAATCCCGGACCCCAAACCCCAGACTGCATCACCCGGACGCCCGACACCATCCCCGGACCCCCGCAGACCCAGAACTCCAATCCCCGGACCCCAGACCCCAATCCCCGGACCCCAGACCCCAGACTCCAATCCCCGGACCCCAGACCCCATCCCCGGACCCCAGACCCCAATCGCTCGTCAGCACCGATCGTTCGCATCATCACGCTGCACCGACGCTCACTCGCGCGCGCACGCCGACCGGCGATCAGGCGTGTGCCCCGACCCCAGATCCGCCGAGCTCGGCATACGCAGTGGGAGCCCCCGACCGTCATCGGACCGCCATCGGACCGTCATCGGACCAACATCGGACTACCATCGGACCGCCATCGGACCAACATCGGACCGCCATCGGACCAACATCGGACCGCCATCGGACCGCCATCGGACCGCCATCGGACCGCCATCGGACCGCCATTAGGACATGAACAGCACGAAACCGTCGGGGGAGAGAATGGAGATGCCCTTTCGCGAACATAAACGAATATACACGCGCTATAGAACGTCTGTGGATGCAGTGAGGCGCTGCCCACGCATGTCGCATGTCCACACCGACCATCCACCAGGTCGATCGGCAGGGAGCGTCAGCGGAGGCGTCCGATGCATCAGGCATACGCGGCATATAAAATGCGTGAACAGACGGGCGTGCCGGCAAGTCACGCCCCCGGCATTACGAACATTGCGGGCATGTGACGCCCGCCGATAGCACGCACATTCGGCATACAGATACACGTTTCAGCAACAGCACTTCTCTTGGCAGCTAAAAGCACATGGCACGTTCTATTTTACAGTCAAACAAACATTATGTAGGCACCAATGTCTTTTGAGCTATGCAAAATGTGTATGTACAGTTAGCGAGCTGCCGAGTACGCGGCTCGCGGAGTCGACAAGTGGGATCTGCAGAGACGAAAAGAAGGGCGAGTAAAGCTCCAGAGTGGGCGCAGAGACACAGCGAGGCTATGCGACAGGTGGCTGGCACCCACCGCCGCCGATTCGCTGCGAAGAAGAGATGCGAAGAGGCCGTCCAAACCGGATTCCATCACTGGCGGCTGCGCAGCACCGAGCTATTTTGACTAGCCGAGAAGAAGAGTGAGGGCGAGCCTTAAAAACTCCGCGCGGCTGATGGATTACGTGAGATGTTTGGTGCGAGCGATTTCCTCGGCACCACGGCGGGCGGCCGGCCAGGCCCGGTAGGAGACGGCTGGTGCCGCCGGCTCGGCCATCGATCCGACGCCGCCGACTGATGCTCACGGTCACAGCCGGTCACAGCCGGCCACCGCCGACGCCGCAGCCGGTCCGGTTCAGCCGCCCGGCCGATGTCGGCCATACCGGGCCCTGAGCGCCCGCTCCAGCCATAAGCGTGGTCTTGAATATGCATTACTCATGATGCACTCATCATTGTTACCTTATATCACGTTGGCGTTCCCATACAGCCGATAAAGTCACGAATGCTTCCTACTGGCCTCTGCCGCTACCTACTGACTAGCTAAGTATCCATATTAACATTAAATTTGATATCATTTCGCGTACTCTGTCTCGCTCTCTGTCTCTTCTCTTCCTTTCTTCTCTCTCTCTCTCTCTCTCTTGCTCTCTTGCTCTCTTGCTCTCTTGCTCTCTTGCTCTCTTGCTCTCTTGCTCTCTTGCTCTCTTGCTCTCTTGCTCCTCTTGCTCTCTTGCTCTCTCGCTCTCTCTCTCTCTCGCTCTCTCGCTTCTCCTCGCTCTCTTCTCGCTCTCTCGCTCTCTCACTCTATCCTCTCTCGCTCTCTCGCTCTCTGGCTCTTCTGGCTCTCTTGCTCTCTTGCTCTCATCGCCTCTTCTGTTCGCTCTCTCGGCTCTCTTTGCTCTTTCTTCGCTCCCTCGCTCTGTCACTCTCTCGCTCTCTCCGCTCTCTCGCTCGCTTTCTCTCGCGCTCTCTCGCTCTCTCTCTCTCTCTCTCTCTCTCTCTCTCGCTCTATCGCCCTCTGTTTCCCTCCTCTTTCCACTATTCTATCTTCATTTGCAATATCGATTCGATTGTTGTCGCTAATACCCTCTCATACCACTCTACCATGTGTCCTATAAACTCTAACAGTTTCACGCTCCACGCTTTCAAATAAACTCTATCACGCCACACGCGGTCCACCCCTTACGCCCCTCTTACGCCACTCTTACACCACTCGTGCCGCCAAGACGGCTGCCAGTAACTCAAAACGCAACAAAGCAGAATGTGACACTAAGTGCTCCTTAGCTAGCTGAGCTGGAAGCAGGCGATTGTAAAAATGACACTGCGGCTCCGCTGGCTACACAATAGCTCGCGCCTGTGATTGGGCGCACACCATGAAGTCAAAGGGCTGCGATAGACTATCCTTGGCCGCAGTCCACCAGAGTCAGACACATAGACGGGGCCTGCGCGGCCTGTCTGTACCACGCCGCCGGTCAGGAGGTGACATGCATCGTGAGGCTGGCAATAGTCTGAAGGCAGATTTGGTGATCGCGAGTAGGTAAGAGAACGAAAGACGCAAATATGCGGCATTATTTGTGTCTGTGGCATGTGTGGATCAGTGCACTTGGTGGACACTTTCCGCAGTGGTGAAATATGTTTTTACGGTTTGAGTGTGCAAAAGAAAGGAAAAGAAGTTAAAAGTTTGTGAACAGTTAGCAGCATAATCAAGTGCAAAATTGAAAGGGAAATATTAACATGCGCGACATATATGACGTTTTTGTTTCAATCTGTTCAACGTTGGATACTGACAGAAGCTGAGGTTTCTACGGAGTACTATGTAAATGAGTGACCAAAGTGATAGTGATTTTCGTATCCCTTAATGGAAGTTATAAAATGGTGACTGACCTCAAGTAGACCAATGCAATATCAGCAAAAAATAAAGGATTTTCACATTTGCTTGTGTTGTTATATTCATATACTGCAAACGAACTGCATGTGTTAAGAAAGGACGTTCAAAAACACATTGTTTCTACGAAATGCCAAGGTATGGGTAACGAAAGTGAACAGTAATTTTCGAATGCTTCTTATGAACTGAAAACATGAAGTTTAGACTCAAACAAAATCATAGTAATGCTAGAAAGGGCATATTTTAAAGTTGTTCGGCAACTATATTTAAATATATATCAAGAACGAGCAGTAAAAGCATTTAAGTACATTGTGTTGCATGTGTTACATAGCTCAAGTTATATTTTGCCAAGTACTTACCAATATTGTTTTCATTGCGGAACGCTTGGGTGTTTTTAAATAGAAACATCTACAGTTAGATACATTTAAATTGTTAATGTTAGAAGATAAACATAGGTTTGGTTTAACCTATAGGTTTGTCTCCTGACCCAATTTGAAGAGTTAACTCAATTTTTGTGAATGGAAAAAAATAATGATTTCCCATTAAAAAGGAAATGAGCGAAATGCAGTAATAATTGAGCATTTTGAAAATGTTCGCTTAATCTTGAGAACCACTTTCTTCCAGGATATGTCAAGACCATTAATTCTAAAATAAATTTAAAACAATAAATCACAACAGTGCCAATGCATGCATTATCGCTTTCCTAATACATAATCAATGACTGAATAGATAATGCGAAATTGAGTGCTAAGCCAGCAGTCA
This sequence comes from Semibalanus balanoides, assembly GCA_014673585.1. Classification (NCBI taxonomy): domain Eukaryota; kingdom Metazoa; phylum Arthropoda; class Thecostraca; order Balanomorpha; family Balanidae; genus Semibalanus; species Semibalanus balanoides. The sequence goes on from VOPJ01012865.1 coordinate 30,852, forward strand.
CTACCTCCATAACACCCTACCGGCAGGCGATACAGGCGAGCCGCGCAGCGCGTTGGACAACAGAACATACGCCCGACGGTGGCGGCAGCTGCTACTGCCTGCCTTTCCAACCCCAGCACCACCGCCGCCGCCGCCCAACTAAAGCAGCACCTCACTGTGGCCGGCAGCCGCCGCGACCCCCTATCAGATGTCCGTCTGCTGGCGGGGACGCAGCTCCAGCAGCTCGTGCGCCTCGTTCCGGTTGGCGGACAGTTTGTTGTTGTTACCGTTCGGGGCGCGCCGCGGCCGGCCCAGCAGCGGACAGTGGCTGTTGGTCTCCGAGTCTGACGTGTTAGCCGTCTCGTCCAGCATAGGCCGATGGCACGGCGGCGACCCGACACCGCCGCCACTGCGTCCGACACCACCCCCTCCACCTCCACCACCACCACCACCACCACCACCACCACCACCAGGACCACCACCACCAGGACCACCACCTCCACCACCACCACCTCCACCACCACCACCACCACCATTGTTATTGTCCTTGGTGACGTGGTTGGCGTTGGGCCGCGGCGGCAGCGGCTCGGCGACCGCAGACTCGGCTCGCTCCATCGCATCCGCCTCGCACTCCAGCACCTTGATCTTCTGGATCATCTCCCGGATCTCACAGCGCAGCAGGCCCAGGAAGCAGAGCTTCAGGAACGCTATCACACAGTAGCCGAGCACGAAGAGAATGTCGGCGCTCTGCTTGTACCAGCGCATCAGCGGCTTGCGGCAGCCGCGGCCGTACGGCGCCGACTCCCAGCCGCTGTCCGGCGGCACGCACGTGCCGTTGTAGGGCGGCACCGGCGTCGTCGGCGGGGGCTCGAGCGTCGGCGGCGGCCGCGGCGCGTAGTGCCACGTCCGGCTGCGGTACGCCTCCGCCTTGGGCGGCGGCGGCGGCAGCGCGGCCGCCAGCGGCCGGCCGGCGCAGCAGGAGGCCGGCAGCAGCTCGACCCCCGGCTCGCCGCCGGCGCCGACGCCGGTGCGCCAGCGCCAGGTGGACGCGTTGAAGTCGGAGGGCGACTCGAGTCCGCAGCAGCGGTCGGCCCACTGCACGTGGTCCCAGAGCGCGGTGAACTCGGGCTCCACGCCGTACTCGGTGGCCAGCCTGCGGGACAGCTCGGTCGGCAGCTCGGCGCACAGCCGCTGGAACCGGAACACCCACACGGTGCCCACCACCAGGTCTCCGCACAGCAGGAACAGCAGCACCAGCCAGTACACGTTCAGCAGACGCTCGTTGAGCCGCAGCGCTCCGATGCAGCCGATCACCTGGATGACGCCGCCCTGCAGCACGGTGGCGGCGTACGCGTACAGGAACGTCGGCTGGTAGTAGCGCACGCCGCTCACCAGCGACATGCGCGCGTCGCCGAAGATGGAGCTGCCGACAACGACGAACAGCAGCACCGACACCAGCAGGACCAAGTTGCACGCGTAAATCCATAGCCGGTAGTAGCGCATCGCCTTCATGCGAAACATGCCAGCGGCGGAGGCGTGGCCTCACCGCATGGCCGGCGCGGGCGTGGACTGGTGCACCGAGCCCTCATAGGTGTCCGGCGGCCCGGCGTCGCCCCGGGCGATACTGGGTCGGGTCACGGGGTCACTGACCCTGCCGTCCGCCGCGGTTGCTGACGGTTGTGACGTCACTGCTCCGCGACGTAGTGTGACGTCACTGTAGGCAGCGGCGGGCGCGGCTGATTTGATGGGACACGTCTGATGTTACGTCACAGGCTGGTTAGCTAGTCGTGCTGGCTGCGAAACGATGATGTGATTGACGGCGTGCCCTGGGCAGGGTCGCTCCTGACGTCACGGAGTGATGACGTCACGCTGACATCACAGGCATGGTGTTCAATCTGGGGACAGACGAGAGGATTCGTGAGACAATATTAATGAGAAGTAGGTATGACCAGAAAACGTTAGCTTAATATGCTTCGTTCACATCAACTTAATACATCTTAATCGGGTGATATTTAGGTTGAGGGAGCCGTTAAGCGTACATACAGTGCGCAGTGTTACACACAATGCAATAATACATATTGAGAAGTGTTAACAATATAAGTGGCATGCTTCTTACTAGTAAGCAAGAAATAAGTACCACTTTAACGTCAACAAAGAGGTATATATCAGTAAATCGCAGTCCAGACAAGCTATGCGGTACAGCATAACTTCAGGCGCTTACTACTAGTGCCATCTAGGGACTGCAATATAAGTAGACGCATATACTGCTGCCGTTAGTCTTAAAACACTGGCTCCCAGCATCAATGGTAATTTATCCCTGTTGACGACTAGATTGTCTCGTAGCTCCCCTCCTCCAACAGCCAACTCAAATATAATGTGCATTGTACACTTCTCAAAAACTGTTCTACAAAGCTATTCCAGCATGTGAACCGAAACAAAAAGTCGAACATCGTTATGCATGTGTTGGTTTCGATGCTCTTTGCGATAATGCGGTGTCAGTGGTGTGCGTTAGTGATACACAAGCTGGAATAGATTAGATGTATGTGAATTGTGCGCCATCGTCGAACGAATCAGCTTTAATTTATCGTGTGGCCCAACCAAGCAATCCATTATGTATCCAATGAACAGAGCCAGTAATTGACAAAAGTGGTATATTTTAAGCCATATGTGAACGCTGATAGATTCCCATTCGTAGCTAGCGAGGACATTGTTTTCCCGTTGCGTCACATTCACGCATTGCTGGATTTCGGGTTCGGGACCACTTCATAACAATGTTCCTTTAGCTGATGATATCCATCAATGAGGTGATGACGTCATTCATCACTCACACGGGCCCGATTCATCACGACAAGTGGCAATCTCTAACCAGAGGATGACGCTGATCGCTCAGAGCGCTCTCAGTCCCATTGACGGCGTCTATCCCTCACGGCAACTGGCCATATTAGTCATGCCAACCCTGCGCACCGCACGGCCCCAGGCCTCACCGCCCGCCTCCACCGGCCACCGCCCGTCTCCACCGCCCGCCTCCACCGGCCACCGCCCGCATCCACTGGCAACCGCCCGCCTCCACCGGCCACCGCCCGCATCCCGCATCCACCGGCCACCGCCCGTCTCCACCGCCCACCTTCACCGGCCACCGCCCGTCTCCACCGCCCACCGCCCGCTTCTACCGGCCACCGCCCGCTTCTACCGGCCACCGCCCACCTCTACCAGCAACTGCCGGCCTCCACCGGCCACCGCCCACCTCCACCGGCCACCGCCCGTTTCCACCGGCCACCGACCACAGCCCGCTTCCACCGACCACAGCCCGCCTCCACCGCTGCTCCCCGCCTTCCACTAGTCGCTGAGGGGAAAAGCAGAATTTCTCGGCACTTCATCACTCATTCCATCTATTGTCCGCGGCTGAGTGTCAATTGCTATTTCAACTGCTGGAATCAGCTCTCTGCGTGCTGATAGAAATGCGAAGCTTGGCTGATGCTTTGAAACTCAGTCGTTCTAGTGACGAATCGCGTATAGTTCTGGTCCATGATACTTGTTATGCGTTTCATATTCCAAACTTTGGTTCTTCGAATGGCATGACAGGGAATAAATCGCGATAGTGATGGAGTGTGGTGGTGACTATACAAATGTCCCTGGCAAAAGTTTTACTTGAAGCTAGCTGAACAACGTTCAACACTGGCAAACAATGTAGAGGAAAATGGCATAGCTGCAGTCCTGTCCTGGTGATTGGTGGATTGTCAAGAGACGTCAGTTTGGCTGGACAGTCAAGCGACTAGTAATGCAGCCAGCTCGTTCTCCGTTGTAAGATGGAAAGTCAGGCTCTGAAACCAGCTCATGGGTTACTTAGTTTCCGTCGGTGAAATTGCTAGCCCCTTTCGCTTCCCGTGACATTCAGGAATGACACTCATGAATTTGAAGTCGGCGACATTTTTCAGACGGTCGGACAGGTTCAAGATTGTCAGCAGTTGTAAGTAGGTCACAGAGTGAAACCGGCAATGGTGACGCCACGATAGCTTTTCTTTTATGGATACTTACAACCGAAGTTGTTTTTGCGCCCCGATACTGGGATACCCTACCAGTTATCATATTTTTTTCGGAAACCTGAGAGCTATTAAAAACCTATTTACTTAAACAACATTATTTCTAGATCAGGCATCGGTTTCGGCATTGACGCTGCTGCAATAGCTGCTTTCAAGCCTGGGATTCAGGTGAATTTGTGATCTACAGCGGAGCGGGTGTCGCCTACAATTTTTTCACTAGAATCGTTCTGGAAAAGAAGTAGGTATTTTGATATATTGATTTAACAGTAACTTCTCTAAATATCAGTACCACTCCCAGTTTATTATTTCATACATGTTTAAAGTAAATTGGTAGACACCTATGTGCCTCTTATGTCGCGGAAATGCTTGACCTTGGTATCTAAATTGCAAGGAACCGGGGCTAAGGCAAAACAAAAACGTTTGCTTCAACTGCATATTTGAAGTAAACCAGTGGACACTTAGGTCGCGGAGTTGCTTGTTATTGGCATAGAGATCATATATAATAGAGAGCCTATGCTGAAGCACTTGATTTCGTGGCGATTCAGTGGTCTTTTTTAAGCACATTTTGTTAACCCTCTCGATACCCGTGCTGAACTAAGCCACTGTCTTTTATGTTGAAGACAGTTTTGTAGGCAATATTTTTATTGCAGACAAATTTAAAAAAAAAAAACTTCGCAGATAAAGATGTAATTGACATCGGCGCACGCTATTTATAGCCTGCGCAGACGGTGGTGGGTGGCGCTCATAGAGATCATATATACACACGAAACTCTTATAGAGATGGAAAGCGCATTGGGCCGAAAACTTGTCTAATGACGGCGGCCATGTTGATACTCACAAGAGCAGTCCGGCGGCCTGTGTTAACCCTATTACTGTGGGGGGCCGAATCCGCCCCCCTTGAGGTTTTTCGCGTATGGGTCCATTCATAACTCAACTCAGATCTTCAAACTTGCTGGCTTTTCCTAACAATTTCATTGCGCATCGAATGGGTACTTTTTTCCAAATTGAATTATTAGGAGGGGTCCAGGAATGTTTTTAGGGGGCGGTGTTCGGCCGTTTTGACACAAAATCTTGCATGGTTAAGCACTGCATGGAGAGTTGTGTGTTGAAGAGAAGTGTTAAGCGAAAACAGACATCGGTACAGAAATTGATTTTCTTTCCAGATGGCTATCTCGAAATTTCAAAATTTTTGAATTTTGAAATGCCAAATGTTTGAAACTATTTTTTTCACAAAATGATAAAGTTTTTTATTTTCAAGACGTTTCAAAAAACGGATTTTTATGTGAGAGAAAACATGCAATAATATGTGTTGAAAGTTTCAGGGGTGATGTCTAAATTTTTGATACCTGATGTCAGGTCAAAATGCTAATCTTCCAATATGTATATGGTGAAAAAATGAAAAGCGAGGGTTTCAATAACGTTCATTGCATCAATGCCATTATTTCAGTATCATGTCATCTAGTGCCTTCCTTGATGAAAAGATGGATTTTTTAGTCAGTGACCTTTTGAAAGTCATAAAGGTCACCAACACCTTTTTATCAATAACTCGTGACAAAAACATGATAGAGACTTGCAAAATGGTTCAAAATGGTTTGTCTCGTCAATACGCGTCTTTTGATGTGCATTTTGGCCGACTTACGTCACCTTGACCTTGACCTTGACCTTGACCCGGGGTCAAATTTTTCTATTTGACAAAGTTGATATGATTCGAACCGGCAATGACGAGAGAAACATGATGTTACGCAAAATTTAATAAGTGCTGTATATACTTTAAGATAAAAGTTATTAACGAACAAACCATTTGCTGAAAAACCAGTTTTTTTACATTTGTTGACCTTCTACAGTCCAAACCATTGACCTGAGGTCATTTCTGATGCTTAATGGTGAAACGACAATTAAAACTGCTTTACCAGTGATTTTTTTCGGATTCCTCCTAGCCGCCATAAGTTTCCGAAGATAAATGGCAAGGTTTTCCTGAAAATATCATGTTTTGACAAAAATAATTTTTGATGAACGTCATTTTGACCTGAAAGATATGACCAGGTCACCAAAATGTTAGCAAATAAGAGTTCATTGTCGACCTTAGTCCACACACCAAGTTTCCTGTTTCTACTCTTATGGCAGAAGAAGATCTGAAGGGGGGGCCGAATGAGCCCCCCCGCAGTTCGAAAATACTTTTCATCCCTCCAGGAATAGGGTTAAAGGATAGGCGGGCGGGCACCCACAGGCTGACATTTTACAAATTATATTGAGCAACTATTAGTCGTAAGAGCAAATATGACTACCACACAATGTTCCAAATTGAATGCAGAATGATTCTAGGACTTATTATTTTATTTTTATTTTTTGCACGGAAAAAAATATTTTCGCCTATAATTATTCTTAATTTTTCAATTTGGAACATTGTGGTGGTACCAATTTTGGCGCTACCACTGAGTAGTTCGCTCAAATATATTATAATGTCAGCCTGGGTGCCCGCCTGCCTATCCTTTAACACAGGCCGCCGACTGCTCTTGTGAGTATCAACATGGCCGCCCGGTATTAGACAGCTCGGCCAAATGGGGTCACAGCGGCATAGCTAGCGCCTGTGTATATACATTAAGATGCCAATGCACTTAAATCTGCGGCAATTCAGTTGGTCTTTTTTAAAGGGAATGTTTCACATTAACATTAGATTTGAGTTGAGTTGGCCATTTTGCTTGGGATTTGCATTGAATTAAGTAGTGTAGAAGTTAAAACACCCTCAGAGGTCAATCGAACAGTAAATTTGGAGTTTTGGTTTTGACATCTGCACAAAATAGGCCCTAAGTGTATTAGATCGCCTCTTAAAGCCGATGTCGTCATCTCTCTTATAAAATGTTGATGAAAGTAGACATTTGTTTTACATTGGCTATACATTAAGCCATACACTAGTCATACATATTGCAGCGTGAAGGTTTTCTCTATTTCCAAAATTCCCTTCATATGACGTCATCAGCCCCAAATACTAAAACTTAAGTTTTTCATGAAATTGAGCACTGTTTGTGAGAAACAAATGTCAGAATCGTGTTCGGCAGCAATAACTTCATATTTGCACCACAAGCGGCGTACATTGGACAACTTTCAGAGAAGCGAAACATTCCCTTTACGCAACAAGTTTCTCCTACAGATCCTATAAACAGCGTGCGCCGATGTCATAAATAACATCTTATCTGAAGAAGAATGTATTTTTAAATACATTTTTGTTTCATTAAAATATTGCCTAGCAAACTGTCTTAAACCATAAAAGACAGTGGCTTAGTTAAGCACGGACATCGAGAGTGTTCACAAAAATGTGCTTAAAAAAGACCAACTGAATTGCCAAAAATCAAGTGCTTCAGCATAGGCATGGCATCTCTATGTATATATGATCTCTATGGTGGCGCTGACCTTAACGTACGGCTAACACGTTTTCACATTTTTGTTCATTCTTTCATTGTGATAAATCAATGACGAGATTTATGTTCTAATCCGCTGAAAATTGCCGTGCGCTGTCGTGCTCTTACCGAATTTAACAAAGGAGATATATACTATAGCATATGGAATTATCCTGGTAACTCAGGGTATTGGCGTTACCAGAACAGCTACCGAAGCACGCTGTGTGCCATGGCAGTGTGCAAGCGGCGCTCGATCGTCTTCAAGGCCCTGGTGGTCGTGCCGCTGGTGTGGGTGATACTGCTTCTCTTCTTCTTCGTGGACCACCAAGTCACCAAGTTGGAACAGCTGGACCTGGTGCGGCGGGTCAGCGACGGTCGGCATCTGCTGAGGCCAGACGGGGTACGGAACAGTGCAGACGTATCCGACTATCTGTCGCCTCCGCAGGCAGCTGACTCGGCCCGGTTACCGGCCCGGCAGCCGAACACGGCCGATCTATCAGCTCCTGGAGCAGAGCCGTCCGGGCAACAGCGTGGTTTCCTGCTGCCGCCTCAGGAACCTAATGGGCCCGGTGAAATGGGAAAGCCAGTGAACCTGGAAGTGGCGAAGATGTCGGAGGCGACAAAGAATGTGGTGCTCCAGGGCTGGTCCAGAAACGCCTTCAACCAGTACGTCAGCGACATGGTCTCAGTGCACAGATCCTTACCGGACGTCCGCGATGACAAGTGTCGTGAGGCTCGGTTCAGTCGTCACCTGCCAGACACGGCGGTGGTCATTTGTTTCCACAACGAGGCCTGGTCAGCGCTGATCCGCACGGTCCATTCGGTGCTGGACCGATCGCCGGCCCACCTGCTCACCGAGCTCCTCCTCGTCGACGACTTCTCCAATTTGGAGCACCTGGGCAAACCACTGACCGACTACATGACTCAGTACCCACGGGTGAAGATTATACGGACCGAAAAGCGGGAGGGGTTGATACGTGCTCGCCTGGTGGGGGCACGACACGCCAACGCCGACGTTCTCACCTACCTCGACAGCCACTGCGAGTGTACGGAAGGCTGGCTGGAGCCGCTGCTGGAGCGGATCGCACGTAATCGCACCACCGTCGTCTGCCCTGTAATTGACGTGATCGACGACACCACATTAGAGTTCCACTGGCAGCGGGCCAGTGCCACTTCCGTCGGAGGCTTCGACTGGAACCTGCAGTTCAACTGGCACGCCATTCCGGAGCGGGAGAAAAGGCTTCACTCGCACCCATCGGAGTCGGTGGCGACGCCTACCATGGCCGGAGGCTTGTTCGCCATCGACCGCCGCTGGTTCGAGAAGCTGGGGTCGTACGACCCGGGCTTTGACATCTGGGGCGGAGAGAACCTAGAGCTCAGCTTTAAGACATGGATGTGTGGTGGCCGTCTGGAGATCGTGCCGTGCAGCCATGTGGGCCACATCTTCAGGAAGCGGTCGCCGTACAAATGGGGCACCGGTGTGAACGTACTGCGCAAGAACAGCGTCCGTCTGGCGGAGGTCTGGATGGATGACTATAAGAAGTACTTCTACAAAAGGATCAACAATGATTTGGGGGATTATGGTGACGTGGCTCCGCGTCGGGCCATCAGACAACGACTCCAGTGTAAGTCGTTCCAGTGGTACCTGGAGAATGTCTTCCCAGAGCTCTTCATTCCAGGAGAGGCGATCGCCTCTGGGGAAATTCGCAACGTAGAGACGAATCTGTGCGTGGACTCTCCGTGCGAGGCGAAGGACATGTACAAAACGGTTGGCCTGTACTCGTGTCACAAGCAGGGAGGCAACCAGTACTGGATGATGAGCAAAGAGGGCGAGATTCGCCGGGACGAGGCTTGTCTGGACTTCGCCGGTATCAACGTGACGCTCTACCAGTGTCATGGAAGCAGGGGCAACCAGCTATGGATATACGATCCGAAGAAAAGCTTTATTCAACACGGGATGAGTAAAAAATGTATGGGCATCAGTGAAAATCAACAACATATCACCATGGAAGAATGTGCTGAAAGCAACAAGAGAATACGCTGGCTCTTCGAAAACTACGATCCTCCTAAACTAGCATAACTTCGGCACTTCAGACTCAAGGGGCGGCCTCTTCATTGTATCCAAGGTTGTAACCGCGAAGCCAAGGGCAGAAAGAAGCCGGCACGGCTCTTACACCTGGGCTAGCAGCCCTGCCCGCAGCCGCAGCTACGGCCTCCGTGGCCTGGCACTGGCGGCGCCAACTGGTATGGTGCATCCTGGCACTGCTGGCTGTACCTAGTGGCCGCCCATAGACAAAAGGTAATGACATCAATACTCAGTGGACCATTGACGAGAAGCTCTGCTGTCTGTAATCCATGGTCTGATGACGAGACATGTGCAAGCGAACTGGCGACATTTGATGCGCCCGGTGGACCGACGAGCGGCGATGTGATCGGACCTAGCCGGAATCGGTAATATGAGGTCATGCGGGACGCTCACGACACCAGATGATCACATGGCCACTGGCAAATTTAACAGCCATGAGGTCCACGGCGATGCACTGTGCAGTGACGTCGCTGTCATGGCGTTCAGGGGTGATACAGGTGATTGTGTCAAGGACGAACAGCGAGTGTGTCCTTGTGCCAGTTGCTGGATGCGGCGGCAACTGGCACAGGAGAACTGGGGACAGCAGGACAGCAAGGACTGCGTGTGATGTTTTGTTTTTCTCCTGCGGCAGGAGAGAACATTCCCATATTACCGACAAATCAAGTCTTTCAATAACTAAATTGCATGGATCATGAATGCATGAATGAAACAGTGGTCAAGGTGTGTCATGACAGCGAAGCGTGTTTACTTATGCTGTTGTTTGTGTCTTCTGAGTTGTGTTTGCTTTAAGCAGTTTCTGCGGAGTATTAAGCGGCATGCTACACTTTTGGTAGAGTTGTGTGTGGGTTGTGATGAACTTAGAAATGCTCCTGACTTTGGGAAACGGAAGGTTATCAGAGTCATGAACATACTATTGCTTATCATGATGATTCGCAAATCTTGCGTCGCGTCGACTCGGTATCATGGTTGAAAACTGCACTTGTTGAATCATGAATGGCTTAGTAAACAATGACATTTGCGTAACTGTGCTCAATGAAACAGAGTCGCCAGTAAAAAATGAAATGCATAGGTCTGAATAGCCGGCATTTGTTCAATTTTTAACTAGTCAACTCCTCGTAATAATTTATTGGTAACAACATTTTTGCTTAATCAATTTAGTATTAACCAAAAGTTTCGTTAGCAATAACATGATCAAATTATTATGATGAGCTGACTGCTTATGTAAATATGAACGATAATTCAGAAATAACGATACAAATAACTTGAGCCTCAAAATTAAAAACATAGTCGAAAAAGTGTCACGGTGAGGAAGTGTAAACACTATGCAAGTGTCACAGTCACAGTGCCACAGTCCAACAGTCACAGTGACGAAAAAGTGACACTTTAGAACCATTTGTTGAATTTTGAGGCTCTCAAGTCGATTTGTATCGTTACTCTCAATTACTCAATGTTTTTTAGTCAACAATATATCACATAAAATATATGGAGAAAGTCGCCCATATCAGGCAAACTTGTTTGACTAACTGTACCATATTTGGTATCCTGAATAAATGTCCATAGGGGATCTGTAGGAGAAACTTATTGCTTAAAAAAGACCACTGAATTGCCGCAGATTTATGTGCAGGGCCTCTCTATTATACATGATCTCTATAGTTATTTGTATCTCAATTTACAAGGAATCGGGGTTAGAACAAATGAAAAAGCTAAGCCTTTGCTGTGACATTGCGACACTGTTTCAATGCTAGAAATGTCGCTCTAAACTGTCACTGCGACTGCCGCCAAACTTCTGCTCGCCGAGGAAGGATTGATTCACACAATGAACCTGGGGACCTTCTACCTCGTCTCTAACATAATAGCAATGCATTTATACCGTTTTCAGTCCGCTCCCAAAGCAAAGGTATCGGGCTAACTGGTGTGACTCGGCCAAGCTGCGGCATTTATTTCACCTATCATAGATAACAGTAGACCTACTGTTATCTATGCACCTATCTATGCACCTATCTATGGTCTACTGTTATCTATGCACCTATCTATTGTAGCCACCGGCCACGGGCATGCTTGGTGTGCGGGATTTCAGGCGGTCGTGAGGCGTGGTGTGGAGCAGAGGAGAATGTTCAGGATTGTAAATCGAACACGACTGTAACGAATGGCGGGGGCATTTGCATATGTGATCTATTTTGCATATTTTGGCAGCGGCAATTCTGCGCTTTGATAGCACGCTCCAGCGACGATGGAAAGACGCTGAACAGGCGCAGGCTCTCTGTCAGGCTTCGTCATAGGACATGCACCGTGATGTTACCACTTACCATAGGTTACCATAGTAATAGTTACCAGTTACCATAGGAAGGCACCGTTACTTCAAAATGTAACTTCTCTACTCCGTTACTCTTAAAAGTAACTCGTTACACGTTACTCCGTTACATCGTCAACATGTAACGAAAGTTACAGATTACTCCGTTACTCCGTTTCTTTTGTAAAATGAAGTGATATCCAACGTAAACGCACCTCCTATTATTTTTTGGTTGCTTTGTGATAAGTCACGTTTTTTATACTTTTAACTATATAACCTTATACTTCTATTATAAAACTAAGTTATGAAACTATTCGTAAACTACTTTGTCGAGAGAAAAAAAGCTCATCACGAACACCCGGCTAGCTGTGGTATTGCTATTACCTTACAAGACGCTGCAGCGGAGATGGCGCCTGAATAGCCACGGCCAGTAATTTATTACCGTGTTTTCCAAAATGTTCAAACCATCTAATTCCCTTTCACCGCCGAGCCGAGCGGGAACGGCCGTGGCCGGCAAAGGACACATGCAGAATGCGACGAACAGTGGACTAATATGCACTGGTTTGATCAACACTACCTCTTGAGGCATCCGCTCTGAATATGATGGTATCTTACTCGGAAGTCGTTTCGGTATCGCTTTTAGTTTTGTTGTATATCAGCTGACGAAAATTGCCACCGTTACGTGGTATTGACTATTGCGATTGAGAGACATCTACATTTATCGCAGTCATTGCACATTGCACCGCATTAACCCTCGCCCGGGTGGCTGGGGTGGATGCCACCCCCATAGGGTTTTCAGAAATAACTCACGTAGTAATCAACCAATTACGAAGCAACTTTCAGTACCCTACTTTAAACAATTTAACACATACTCTGAAATTGTTAAATTCTGACCCCATGACCTATGACCTTTGACCTGTTTCTCAAGGTCAAGTGAGGCGCAACTGGCGTTCCGTAGAAAGATGCTTTGTAACTTGTGCAGTTTCCGAGTGTTCGTTGTTCAAGAGCATATGCACAAGTGCTACCAGGTGACATGAATGGATTCCACCGATATCGTGACCTCATATGACCTTTTGTCAACCGAGGCCAATGACCTCTGATGACCTAATATTACTATTTTGGCTTCTGACAGTTTCTAGGGCATTTTGTGACGCTGATTTATAAGTTGACATCCATTTTGTGTTAATATATATGTTCTACTGTGGTCATGCGCTTTCACAGGTTAACCGAGGTCACTAACCTCGGTTGACTTACGATGAAATTTTCGGAATTCGATAGTTTCTAGGATATTTTGTGACGCTGATTTCAAATTTGGCATTCATTTTTGCATAAGTATAAGCACACTCACGATTCTAGCTCGATTACACTCAATTTCTACGCACTTACGATTTGGATGGCATCCGGGTCGTTTACATGACCTCAGAGTTTACCTTATAACCAGTGACTTTAGAATCGGGTATCAGCGGCTTCCTCTCGTTACAAGCAACACGCTCGTTTTTAAATCGAATATCTAACTCAATAAGACGCGAAACGCCAGCGGGAGGTCGTACCCCCTACCCAGTCACGTGCGTTGGTGTCGGGCACTACGAGGGTTAACCCGCGCGGCGTAGGGGGGGGGGTAAATATTACCCCCTCTCGTATTTCCGCAATAACTTGAAAACGGTAACAGATAACGACGTCAAAGTTTCAGTACCTTATCCGGCATCAATTGACGTCTTCTATAAAAAAAAATCATCTTAAACAAGTTCAAGAACTATTGGAAGAGAATGACGTTTTTTGATGACGTTCTATGTCATTGTGCATTTTTGGTTGATAACGATAAATGTTGTGATCGTAGAAAACATAGCTTTAAGTAAATCGCAACGCTATACAGTATAAGGAAAGAAAATTTAACTCTTACAGATGGCTTTTTCGGATTTCCAAAACTTTTGGTTTTTGACCCCCCAAAATCAAAAAACGGATTTTTTTCAGAAAATTCCCCAAAATTGAAAATTTCCAATATCTTTAAAAACCGGAACTATAATATGAGACACCAAGTGTAATGAATACCAGAAACCAAATTTTCAAAGTAATAGCTCATTTCAGTGCCTGATTGCTTCTCCAAGCATAAAAGGTAATGACGTAATTTTTTCAAAATAACTTTTTTATTTTTTGACCTCATACAGAATATAAATGTCATTTTTGTGTCTTATGAGACAAAACTAACCTAGAAACAGCATTGTTTATTCAAGATTAGTTCAGTTTTCCAGTTTTGACCTTAGATGACTGATTCTTGACCTTTTGACGGGTCAAGTTTAAAACATGACGGTTTTCTATCGATCTTACGTGCAAAATAAACCTAAAAAACATGTGTCACAAGGCTTGCTTTGACTCTTCGTGACCAGTGACCTTTTTCTGACCTGACCCTTGACCTTTGACATTTGCATGCAATTTCACTCTTTACTTAATTGCCAATAGATGTATTACACCTGAGAGCTTTATGTGCATTGACAGTCTTAATCCAAAGTGAATTTTAATTGAAAGTATGAACCCATTAACTAAATTAAAACTCGAACTTCCATATGGACCTGACCGTGGACCTTACACGTTTGACCTAACTTGAAAATTCGGGTATGCATTCGATTCGTTTCATTGAGAGCTTTCGATCGCCGCCTTGCGCGTCTCGCTGCGGTTATTGGTTTTGAAGATAAGAGGGGGGTAATATTTACCCCCCTACGCCGCGCGTTCGGCTAGAGACCCCTACGCCGCGCGGGTTAAGCAAGAAACAGCCCAACAGGTACGATATTTGGCAGCCCCTTTACGCCATATGAGATTAGATTTCTTACGTGTGTGAGACATTGGTTGTGCTGGTGCGAATAAGCCCGGGCATGAAAAGAAACAAGCATAGGAAAAAATAACGGAGCAACGAACTAAAAAGTAACGAAGTAACGGAGCACAAAAATAACTTCCGTTACTCGGTCCGTTACGGTACTAAATGTAACGAGTCCGTTACTTCGTCATTAAAAAGTAACTTTGCTAGTAACGGAGTAATGGGCAACCTCTTACCCCTGGGCAACTTCTTGGGCAACCTCTGAGATCCGGTGAGCTGTGCGTGGCGGCGGTCGCAGTTGCATCAAGTTTTTTGTCTGATTTCCTAGACATGGCGCTTTAATTTAGCAGCTTTTTGCGCCTGTCTGTTTATTTTTTGTATATCACATGGCAATTTTGTTCAATAAACTTGGTTTGATGATGATGATTGATGATGAACGAACCAGTGTCCACCTATGCCAGTTACTATCTCGAAGATTGTCGACTTTAATATTGACTGCTAGCAACTTGGTTAAAAAAGCTTGCACATGAGTGTACCGTGGTATCATGACATTTTTTATGATGCGTATATCTTTGATATAAACTAAATACTATTGTCGAAACTCATCAAAAGTAGGAGTCTTTCAATATTTTGTGTTGAACTCATCAAAAGTAAGGAGTATTTCAATATTTTGTACGAAAATAAAGACATCAAGTAAAATGGGAAAAAATATGTTTATATTGAATATTATTTCCATGTTCATTGTTCAAGGTGACGCCCGGCCGTCTCTGATGGGGTGGCACAGCCCTTTGCCGCCCATAATAGTTGTAACTTTAACAAAAATCGTCTCCATCGTAGAGTGAATGCGTGCGCGCCGCGTCCATTTGTGTCCCTTCACAGCCGAGCGGCAGCCTAAAACGTCTGCTCTGTCTTCCTCAAATGATTCGTCTGCCGGTGATACACGGCAAACATTGGCGGTAAAAACATCGCTGGTGATAGACGACCGGGCGCGCAGAAGTTTGATGGGAACCGTGCCGGGTCTGCGGGAAGGTTTCGTCTCCAAATGGCTCCCATCGGCATGTCAGCCACCAGTTCTGCGGACTTTAACTTGCCCAAATGACAGCGATATATCAAAACTGGCTCAATGCTTGCGTGCGAAGGCCAGCTCGCGACTCAGCTATCAATTTCAAACAATTTCAAGGAACACGACTAAGCAGGAAACGGAGCAGATACGGGAAGTCAAGCAGCGAGCGAGCACACGCGTGAACTGCGCAGAACATATGCGCTTAGCCAACACTATCGCTATTCAGGAGATACGTCCTTTGTGGACAATTGCGGAACACGACAACGCGCATCCATTAATAATTCAAAAGACAATTGCATTGCTTGCCATTGTCTCAATGAACCGTAGCGATGATAATTGGTTTACTGAGATGGAATTGGCAAGCTTATAAGCTCTCGTCCTGAATGAATCAGTGATAAGGTCGCCCTACCCGTGATTAGCAGCGACGTGACACACCAGACACAAGCACGGTCCAGTGAAGAAACTGGAGCCTGTGGCGGCACGTGCGGGTCGCAGCGTCCACTGGTGCAGTGGTGGTCACGCGGGCACAAAGTATGTGCACAGAAGATAGAGACGGCAGTCGGGAGCAAGGGACACGTCAGAGCAGCTGTCACCGGTGGGACGCCGACGAGGACATCGATGACATTCCTCATTTCCATACTCTGTTCACCAACCCCTCACGGCTGTCATTCAAAGTGCCGAGTGGTAATAATGATGTTGTTGTTGATGATGATGATGATGATGCGCTGCTTTAAAGATACTCGAATGAGCATGCACCATGCGCATTCTGCGGTGAGGACATCCAAAACAGTCAAGTACGACAACACGTACCGAGAACAAGTGGAATGAGGAAGAGTCCTAACTTGTAGTTAAGCTTCCGGCCGATCATACAAGCGTATCCTGAATCTATACGCAGAAGTTTTCACTCTCGACTTGCTTTCGAGCGCACGCGAAGTTTCCACAACGATTTCCCGGATCTGTAATAAGATCGTGAAATGGGGATGGTCGCGTGGGTTCTGAGGATCGATCAGGCCACACTGGAGCGTACCCTGCCAACCCTGAGCGGCGGGATCGGATCCATCCCCGGCTCCCCGGCTCGGCGGAGCAGGACTGCTGCGGAGACCACTCTGAGGTGGGTTCCGGTCACTTTCACCGCTCAGTCGGCCGCCGGAAATTAACCCGCCCTTGACTGGGTCTCAGCCGAACGCCAGTGACTAGGGGGAGGAAAACCGCCCCTCGTTTATCTTTCCGGAAAAATACTCGGTGAAGTGACCGCTGATAAGATCGCGCAAGACTTGGCATTGCGAAAGCGTCTTCAAGTAGCGCATTTAAAGCATACTCGATAATGTTTCAAATTATCCATGGTCTCACATGTCAGTTCACGAGTCAGGTCTCAAATAAAGCCAAAATCCGATGTAGTGACCCCTCACAGCAGTCAGTAATCGTTGTATGGAGCAACTTTTCTTGCAAGCCTTCGATTGCAATCATGATCTCCCAAAATGCTCTCAAAAGTATTATGCACGTGCTGCATGAGCTAAAGTGAGATTGTTAGCAAATGTCGTTGTCAGGTCGCAAAAGGTCACGATACGCAGAATATCTACGAAAGTCATGCGACATACATTTTATGGGATATTTTACGGGTATAATTCGAAAGTGATAGTCATTGTATCGCATGACTTCGATCAAGTTAAGTAAGTGTCGTCTATTTGTTGTCTCCCTCCGCCTACCTCTCAGATCAACAGCTCAGACGAGAGGAGATGGCAGAGGTCGAGGCCGCGTTACGCGGCGTTGGAGCGGCGGTGGCGCACGATGATCTGCTGTGCTGATGGTCTCCCACGGGAAAAATTCCGGTCGTGATAGGGTACGCTGGAAATGTATGACGTCGCGAGCTGTCGAATGTGCGCCGTCCACTGCGCTGTGCTCGGCGCCCGTGGCGCTACCACGCGGAGCTTGGGCTATCTGGCTTCGACCCAACGTAAATGTATATTGCACGTTACCACCATGAATTAACCATGAACAACACATCCCATCAGCTCAGCCAGCCGGTATTAGGTACTACCTGACAAGGAACAAGCTATATATTTATGACTACTTCCAACCAATATGCTTGTTGTTCTGTAAGTAGGTTCGAACCTTGTTATCCACTATGTTCAATAGTTATGTTGGTTGTGTTTGCGTGTTTGATTACGGCAGGACAGCCAAAGGTAGGCTGTATGTGTTGTTTGGCAGGACATTACAGTCACAGCTGTGAGCTGTTCAGCAGGATGACTGTGAGCTGACTCGCAGAGGTGTCTGTGTGATCTGCGTTCAGCGGAATGCTGGTGATCTGGATTTCAGCAGGGCCGGCTGTGAAGCTGGTTCAGCAGTGGTGACTGGTTCTGTACGGGTTCAGCAGGGCGGCTGGGGGTGCTGGTTCAGCAGGGGGCGTGTAGATCTGGTTCAGCGCAGCGGGGCTGATGTGCATGGTTCAGCAGAGTGGCTGTGTTGCTGGTTCAGCAGGGTGGTGTGTGCTGGCTCAAGCATGGTGGCTGTGATCTGTTCAGCAGGCGGCTGTGTGATCTGGCTTCAGCAGGTGCGATGTGTGCTTCGCTCAGCAGAGTGGCTGTGATGCTTGTGTTCAGCAGGGTGGTTGTTGCTGGTTCCCTAGGGTGGTTTGTGTGCTGAATTCGCAAGCGCTGGCTGGTGATCTGGTTCACAGCAGGGGGCTTTGTGTGAAATCTTTCAGCAGGCGACTGTGTGCTGGTTCGCAGAGTGGCTGATTTGCTGGTTCAGCAGGGGGCTTTGTGAACTTGGTTCAGCAGGCGCGGCTGTGTGATCTGGTTCGAGCAGGTGACTGTTGTGCGGTTCAGCAGGACGTACAGTCGGCTGCGAGTTGATTCAGCAGATGGTGCTGTGTGCTCGGATTCGCAAGGTGGGCTTGACTGGATTCAGTCTAGGTGGCTGGTGATCTGATTTCAGCAGGGTGACTGTGTTGCACGGGAGTCAGCAGGGCGTACAGTGAACGGGCTGCGAGATTGATTCAGCAGGGTGGCTGGTGTGCTGGTTTGCAGCAAGTGGCTGTGATCTGGTTCCAGCAGGGTGGCTGTTATTGGTTCAAGCAGGGCTGACTGTGTGCTGCGTTAGCAGGCGTACAGTTCGCTGCGAGTTGATTCCAGGCAGGGCTAGTGTGTCTGGTCAGTCAAGCGTGGGCTGGTGATCGGTGTCAGCTAGGGAGCTGAGTGTGATCTGGTTCAGCAGTGGTTGACTGGTTACGGCGATTTCAGCAGGGCTGCTGAGGGCTGGTTCAGCAGGAGTGGTGTGTGCGGTTCAGTCAGGAGTAGAGGCTGTGTAGAAGCTGGTTCAGCAGTGACTTGTGTGCTGTTCAGCAGGGGCTGTGTGATCTGGTTCAGCAGGGGGTGGACTGGTGTTGCTGACTTCAGCAGGGCGTTAACAGTCGGGCTGCGAAGTTGATTCAGCAGGGTGCTGTGTATTTGGTTCAAGCAGGGTGGGATGTTGGTGGAGCAAAACAGCTGAAGATTGGCTATAAGTTGGTTCGACAGGGTGTCTATGAGCTGATTCGGCAGAGTATCGGCTATGTGTTGGTTTGGTTGGGAAGTCATGTGTCGATACGACGTCGCGGTATAGCCTGTGTTGTTTCTGTAGGGCGGTTCGCTTTGGACTGATTCGGCCGGGTGGTCGGCCCAAGCGGTCGATTATCGCTGATGTTTGCCGCACAATTCGCGTTGACGATGGCGGGAGGCGCGCGGCTTTGAGAATTGATGGCGAGCGATCGCGTCCGGTGCGTTGGCTGACGGAAAATGACCTAAGCAGAGACGAGGAGACGGAAAATGACCTAAGCGGAGACGAGAAGACGGAAAATGACCTAAGCGGAGACGAGGAGACGGAAAATGACTTAAGCGGAGACGAGGAGACGGAAAATGACCTAAGCAGAGACGAGGAGACGGAAAATGACCTAAGCAGAGACGAGGAGACGGTGAATGACCGAAGCGGAGACGAGGAGACGGTGAATGACCTAAGCAGAGACGAGGAGACGATGAATGACCTAAGCAGAAACGAGGAGACGGAAAATGACCGAAGCGGAGACGAGGAGACGGTGAATGACCGAAGCGGAGACGAGGAGACGGTGAATGACCGAAGCAGAGACGAGGAGACGGAAAATGACCTAAGCAGAGACGAGGAGACGGTGAATGACCGAAGCAGAGACGAGGAGACGGAAAATGACCTAAGCGGAGACGAGGAGACGGAAAATGACCTAAGCAGAGACGAGGAGACGGTGAATGACCTAAGCAGAGACGAGGAGACGGTGAATGACCTAAGCAGAGACGAGGAGACGGAAAATGACCTAAGCGGAGACGAGGAGACGATGAATGACCTAAGCAGAGACGAGGAGACGATGAATGACCTAAGCAGAGACGAGGAGACGGTGAATGACCTAAGCAGAGACGAGGAGACGGTAAAATCTCTAAATTCTTCCAGCCAACAGGAATTGCGCGATCGGGTGGTGAGGTCAGGACCAACGCAACAAGCTCTGCTTAGCGCAGGTCCTGACCTCGGAAAGCCATCCCAACAAGGCAATTGCGGTATCTAAATTTTTAAAAAAAGAAATGACCTAAGCAGAGACGAGGAGACGGTGAATGTCGAATGACCGAAGCGGAGACAGGGATGTGGGGAGTGGTAAGAATAATTGGGGAATCGGGACAATGAGGCAGGAAATGAGACCAACCAAGATCGTGAGATAAGGGATGACCCTAGTAGCACACATTACTTTCACAACGTCGTGACAACGTTTTGACGACACAATTACGTCGTATGAACATTGTCATGACGTTGTCAACGTTGCCATGACGTTGTGACAACGTTATGTGCTACTAGGGGAGTTGAACAGGGATAGCGAGGCGGGTATTGCTCCTAATACGGACTGTGCCTTGAAAATGCGCAGAGCAGGGAACAGAGGGCGAGAACTGCGTGGGAGAGAAGCCAGGGCGAGAAAGACGCCAAGCGTGACCTTGGAAACGGTAACGGAGCCAGGCAGGTATCGATTGTGGGATGGTGCCAGGACAGAGCTGAGGGAGATAGATCGCATCGGCGGATCAGTGCACATTGTTGCGGCAAGACAGATCGCCGACGATGACGACATCGTCGACGTCATCAGAGACGTTCGCCATGGACTCCAGCGCAGTGAAGCCACGCGTGAGGTGGGATTTTGGCGATGTTCATGTGATGCAGTGCTTCTAGTACCGTCAACGATGCCGCCGCAGCACCTATAATATCAGATGGGAACAAACAGAACAGAAGCCGTTTTCACGATGGATTATTTTGCGCGGAATGTTTTGAAACATTTTAAAATGTGTTAAAATGTTGTAGTTGTAGCCGTTTTCACGATGGACTAATTTGCGAGAAATGTTTTAACCCTCGTTTACGGTCCCGTAGTGCGACGGCTATTTTTTCGCAAATTAGTCCATCGTGAAAACGGCTACTACAAAAACATTTAAAACGTTTTAAAATATACATTTCGCGCAAAATAATCCATCGTGAAAACTGCTAGTGTTTACCTTAATCATTTATAGGGTCTCTTGGAGCGAGTGCATACTTTCATCTGCGCAAACTTCTGCCCAGGCGCAGTGTATCGTCTCCACTCTAAGACAGTGCAGCCTTGTCTTAGAACATCTCTCTACCGCCCGGTGTGTCGGACCGTGCGCCACCATTGATCGGTGGCGCTGCGTCACGACCCGCCCCGAACACGGCTGTCGACTCGTTGGTCACATATGGGCCACAGCGCAGGTCACGGCGCAGGTCACGGCGCAGGTCACGGCGCAGGTCACGGCGCAGGTCACGGCGCAGGTTACGGCGCAGGCCACAGCGCAGGTTCCGGCGCAGGTCACGGCACAGGTCACGGCGTAGGTTCAAGGCGCAGGTCACAGGCGCAGGTCACAGCGCAGATCGCGGCGTAGTTCACGGCGCAGGGTCACGGCGCGGGTCACGGCGCAGAACACGGCGCAGGTCACGGCGAAGGTCAGACTTCTGTGCGCAAGATGTGATGGACACCTAAGGTGTAGTCTCAGGCCAGAATAGGAGTGGGAGACACGTCACATCGCGACGTTCACCGGATGTCAGGTCCTCTCGCAGCACTTTTTCTGCTTCTCTGTTTCGTATTTCCCCGAGTACCGCCTTTCTCTCTGTCTCTGAATATGTCTTTGGCTTGCCATCGCTCATTTAGGTATATCTTCCTTCCACTTTCTTCCCTCTCCCCCTCTCCCTCCCTCTCCTCTCCTCTCTCCACTCCTCTATCACCCTCCCTTCCTCTGCCTCTGCTCTCTCCCTCTCTCACCCTTCTCCCTCTCTGTCCTCTCTTTTCTCCCTTCCTCTGCCTCTGCTCTCTCCCTCTTCTCTCACTCTCTCACCCTCCCCCTCTCTGTCCTCTCCTTTCTCCCTTACTCTGCCTCTCTGCGGGCAGGAGGTCGGCGATCGATAGTGGCGCTTCAGCCGGCGCCGACTGAGTCAGCGTGGTGACTCGAGTTACGGAGCTGCCTCCAGCCGCCGCCGCACCGGCAGCACGTTCCTCCAGTAGCCTTCCCGTCACGGACAGGTGGCCGGCTGGACGGCCGCTGACCTAAGAGTGTGATTAGCTGATGGGGCTGAAGGGCTGGGCTCAGCGTGAGCAGCGGAGAGGCTTTCCAGCATTGCAATGCTCGTTGTTACTCGAGGGTTTCGTTTTTATTGCATTCGGTGCGGCACGGGAACGGTTTTATCTAATTAGCAAGAAGGATAGTGTGTTCCGTGACACAGTCCGAATTCTGTGTCATGTCGCATAGAATGTTGGCGTGACTCCAGGGGCGTCATTTTCTGAAAATGATTGGTAGGGCCCTTATGATAACTGTATAGATTTGAATGTCATTCCTACCATGCGACTCCATAGGCATAATGTTAAAATGTAAATAACATATAAGTAGGGCCTGGCCCTACCAGGCCTATATAAAACGACACCCATGCGTTACCCATAACTTAGTGAATGTTTTCACAGATGTCCACCCTAAAAGTAAGCTCAACGCCAGTTAAAATTGGCCTGCAAAGCAAACTGCAGGCCACTGTCATGGCTGATCTGCTCTGCCGATACATGCAGACTGCAGAGAGGCTCGTTAGCTGTAGCTGTGCCCTATCTCCACAGCCTGAGAAGGAAACAGCAACTAGTGTCGTCATCGGGGCTCGTCATCATCTAGTTTCGTCATCGTCATGAGGGTAAGGCACTCCTGGTCACCTGTTCATGGGTGGCGGCTTAGAAAAAATAATAAAATCAATTTAGCACTGTATTGTATTGTACAATACAAAACCGTACCAAATTGGTGACACTACTAGTTGCGTGTGACAGTGCGTGCAATTTTCTGTGCTCAACGTTGCCATATATTCCACATATCTCGGAGCTGAAATGATTGGCAGACACATCCAATACCTGCTCAGCGTTCATCGCTCTCGTCTCTCCCGCTAGGTGGCACTGTAGCTCACACGACACAGTGCTGCTGTACCCTATAGCCAGCACAGTTGGCGCTGTAGCTCACACGACGCAGTGCTGCTGTACCCTATAGCCAGCACAGTTTGACATCAATCCCGACTTGGCAGTGTCTATCGGTGCTGGACCGAGGCCTCGGACCCTCGCGAGGGTCCATCGGTGACGACGTGTCAGAGGTGTCTCATGACCTCGCCCGGGGGAGGGGAGGGGGAGGGTGAGTGTCATTCCATCAGTTGATGGGCAGCTGGCCATCGGCCACGCGTCCAATATCCGAGCTGGCACCGGCCACCGCCGCCACTCCTTCTAATCAAACGCCACCTCCACTCCGGAGCACTGCGTCTAACGACCTCAATCGAACGGTCCGGACATGGGCACAGCTTCAATGGAACGATCCAGATAAGGCACAGCTTCAATGGAAACGGTCCGGACCAGGGCACAGCTTCAATGGAACGGTCCGGACAAGGGCACAGCTTCGATGGAACGGTCCGGATAAGGGCACAGATTCAACGGACACGGTTCACAGACTTCGATGGCATAACTGCAATCCGGACACGGTCACAGCTAAGATGGCAACAGCCTCTGGATAAGGGGCATAGCTTCAATGGAACAGCCCAGACCTGATCACTACTTTAGTGGAACAGCCCAGACCTGATCACTTCTTCAGAAGAACAGCCCAAATCAGATCACAGCCTCCAAGGGCCTGGAATCTGGATGGAACGGCCTGGATGAGATCGTGAAGGGCGTCAATGGGCCAGCCCAGACCGGATCACTGTCCCTGAAAGCGCCTTAGTGGAACAACTCCGACCTGATCACCGCCGGCCCCAACGATGGAACATCCCAGCGTCGTGCATTCCTATATCTTTATGTACTCCTTATCTCCAGCAAGGGTGGCTGGGAGTGGGGACCCAGTAGCCTGATCTGTTCGATGTTTGCTGGTGTTTTGCTGTCCGACGTCGGCTTATGATTTGTCTACATTGAATCCATCACCATTCACCATATCGACTCCTTGCCAGCTCCAAAAATACTGAGCACAATAAGAAAAAAGTGAACTTTTTTGCACTACGCTTGCGGCTTGCCTGTATCTGAAAGCTAAAAAAGACCTGAGTAAGCGAGTACTGGAAAAGCAGAAGGCATTAGTGTCAAGGTCCCTTGGACAGCTGGCGGCGGCTGTCCTAGGGACCTTGACAATGCCTATTTGTCATTATTTTCGATACACGCTCCATGCGTTATCCATTTGTATTCTTATCGCTGCTCACACTTGCATGGCCCCATCCGTCACGGTCGAGCGTACATTGGGATATTATTTATTACTGTAATGTTTTATGTCAGTGATGAGATACATTGGTAGTCATTTTCTTCACTGAGTCACATTAAACATGTGACACGTCAATATGTATGTGATGCAAGTGATTTTTTTTGCAGCCAGTCAAAATGTTGCATATTTTTGGATGATGATTTTGGATTAATAATTTATAAATGCTACAAGCAGTTAATGTAAATTTGATATCCGCATACAACGAGTGACGAGTGGTAATAGTGAGCCGAGTGGGGGCAGTCAGTAGTTGTGTAGTTGGTTTCAGAACCGGCGTCGCGTAAGTGTTTGTTTCTCAGCGGAGAAGGGTCAAAAATGGCAGCTCACACCAACCAACTCTCACCAGTTCTTACCAGCTCTAAACAGCTCGCACCAGCTCACACCAGCTCAAACAAACTCTCAACAACTCTCACCAGCTCACACCAGCTCATACCAACTCTCACCAGCTTTCAATCGCACCAACTATTAGCTGCTCTCACCAGCTCTTACCAGCTCACATAATCTCACACTAACTCTCACGAACTTTCACCATCTCACACCAGCTCTCACCACAGCTCTCAATATCTCTCACCAGCTCTTACCAACTCTCACCAGCTCACAGCAGGTCACACCAACTATCACCAACTCTCACCAGACACCATCTCACAACTCTCCCAGCTCTCAATAGCTCTCTCCAACTTTCACCAGCTCACACCATCTCACACCAACTCTCACCAACTCTCACCATCTTACACCAACTCTCAATAGCTCTCACAGAATCTCATCATCTCAAACCAAATCTCACCAGACTTGTGACTGATTCTGATTGAATCATTCTTTTTTGATTGAATCATTCTTATTGTACGTGAATCATTCATGAATCGATTCACATCCTCATTAATGATTCAATGAATCATTGATTGAATCATTCATACGAAGAAAATAGGTCGATTTCATCATAACGAGCGAGCGCGAAGGCGGAGCGAGTCCTCATTAAATACCGGATTTGTATCACATATAGAGCCGGCCGACCCGACCGGCCGGCCCGGCCCGGCCCGGCAGACGCGACGCTGGTCAGAAGCTTAATATCTTTTTTGAATACGGGGCATCCGGATTGACAAGCGGGTTTTTCGCCATCTGATAGCCCCATTCAATGACAATTATAATTATTTACATGTTTTTTCTCATGTGATGGGTCAGCATGGCGCGTGACACGTGCCGCGTCCGGGTGCAGAAAAGGTATTATCCGTGTAGCTGAGAAAACGGCTGGACCTATAAAGCTAAATTTGATGTGACGGGCTGAAGACTGAGACCACGACCACTGGCAATGTTGCACAGGTCAAACTCTGGGTCCCACTGCACGTGCGCACGTGCACCCTGTTTCGGTCCACGAAAATTACATGCAAAACATCGTTGCAATCGGACCTATATCTCGGCAACCAACGTCGTAAGACACGGGTCAACCACAGACGCGTAGAAAAACGCTCCGCCCGGCGTATGCACTATGTTCGATCAGCGGCGCGGGAACGTGCAAAGTTATGGCTATATAAGCCAAATCATGTTTTATGACGTCTTCAACATTTTAAATCAGTGCCTCAGCACTATGGGGAGCGTGAAGCGATGAACTTAAACACCGAATCTGTAGACCAATGTACGTCTCTAAATGCAATGGCAAAATTGAGTTTTAATGGCAGTATTTTCGCTGTTAAAATCTGTCTGTAATATTTTTTTATTGACGATTCTATAACATTTTTTCATTACACCGCGTAGCTTCAAACCCAAAGGGTGCTAGACGATAAAATGATGCGCTGTAAGCCGCAATCAAAATCATCTAATCCCACCCAAAAATTGAATTTTTGCCTTCAACCCCATGAAGCTTAATAATTGCAAATTAAAAATACGGCCTTAAAACCTATTAAGTTCAAAGTATCGATTTAGTTCGGATCTATTTGCGAACGGCAAAACATACACATAGGCGAAATATTAAAAAACATGCTTTGCACAAGACGAACTCTCCGTTGGACCGGGTGATAAATTGACGCGGGATTTTATTCGGACTCGCTCGTCCTTCGCCGTTAAAAGGCGTCTTACTAGGTTCATATAAATTTAAACATTCTTGTTTTGGGGGAACGCAGAAACAATAACAATGATAGGCCAGTTTAATACAGGGATCACTGAGTGACATAATGGTCAAGGTCACTTTTAGCCCCTTCATTGGGTCTGAAATCCCTCAATTCCGAATATATGCACTGTTATTTGCATTTACGCATTGCGAATTTTTGATTGAATTTTCATAAATCATTCATGATTTATTCACGTAAGCCTGTGAATCACTGTGAATCATTCACCAGTGGTAATTTTGAGTGATTATATCATGATTGAATCATTCATGTTTGCCGGTGAATCATGATTGAATCATTCATTACAATTTGAATCAATCACAAGTCTGATTCTCACCGGCTCTCAATAGCTCTCACCAGCTCTAAACAGCTCTCACCAACTCTCACCAACTTTCACCAACTCTCACCAACTCTCACCATCTCTCACCAACTCTCGCTAATTCTCACCAACTCTCACCATCTCTCACCATCTCTCACCAACTCTCGCTAATTCTCACCAACTCTCACCAACTCTCACCATCTCTCACCAACTCTCGCTAATTCTCACCAACTCTCACCAACTCTCGCTAATTATCACCAACTCTCACCATCTCTCACCATCTCTCACCAACTCACGCCATCTCAGGCAGCTCTCTCGATCGTCTAACGACGCCAGCTAATTTGTCGCGCGATATTGGGATATTGGCTCGATTAGCGGCCCGATGCGCTTCGATTAGCGGCCCGATGCGCTGAGTGGACGGCCCGATGCGCTGAGTGGACGGCCGTCCAGACGGCGCGGCGGCCGGCTCCCAGCTCACTGCGGGACGCCCGGCGGCCGGCACCCAGCTCACTGCGGGACGCCCGGCACACGGCGGTCAGCGGACGCACACTGAGATTAACTAACCGCTCCGGCGATGCTGGCGGGGCTGACGGGGGCTGGCTGGGGCTGACAGGGGCTAGAGCTGGGCATGGCATGGATGACAGGGCTGGCATGGGTTGACAGGGGCTGACAGGGGCTGACAGGGGCTGACAGGGGCTGACAGGGGCTGGCAGGGGCTGGCAGGGGCTGGTAGGGTTGTCTGGGGATGGCAGGAATGATAGGGGCTGGCGGGGGCTGGCAGGAATTGTAGGGGCTGGCAGCGACGGTGCACTCGTGTGTCTGTGTGTAGTCCGTGCAGTGTCGGTGTGTAGTCCGTGCAGTGTCGCGTCCACTGTGCTCCTTTAGATTGCACAAACGCACAGTGTCGCGTCGTGTGTGTGTGTCTGTGTGTGTGTGAAGATCACACAGTGTCTTGTCTGTCGTCTGTGTGAAGATCGCTCAGTGTCTTGAAGCCTGTGAGTAGATCGCTCAGTATATTGACACCTGTGAGTAGATCGCACTGTGTCTTGTCTGTCGTCTGTGAGTAACTCTCTTCAGTGTCTTGACGCCTGTGAGTAGATCGCACTGTGTCTTGTCTGTCGTCTGTGAGTAACTCTCTCAGAGTCTTGACGCCTGTGGGTAGATCGCACTGTGTCTTGTCTGCCGTCTGTGAGTAACTCTCTCAGAGTCTTGACGCCTGTGAGTAGATCGCACAGTGTCTTGTCTGTCGTCTGTGAGTAACTCTCTCAGTGTCTTGACGCCTGTGAGTAGATCGCGCGGTGTCGCGCCGTCTGTGTAGAGTGGCAGTGTCAGCGTCGCCTCGTCTGTCGATTCTGACCCTGAAGGCGGGCTCGGACACGGCGCCACGTCAGCTGGTATTCAGGGCCGATATGTCTCAGGCAGCCTCCGCAGCCTCCGCGGCACTGTGTCTTGGCATCCTCTACAGCTCCCTGACGACGCTGGGCCTCGGCCCGCACAGCCCTGGGGCTCGGCAGATAGAGACGTTAAGGCCGAAGGTCAGGGCCAGAGGTAATGGCAGAGCGAGGGGGACGGCGAGTGTGAAAATGATAAAGAGATGACGAAGTAATGGAGACCAGTGATCAGTCAGGAGAATAATAGAGAAAGATAGATAACTATATATGGAGGTAGAGAGAAGGCGAGAGCAGGGAAGAGCAGGGAGAGAGATGTGTTGAGAGTGGGACTGAGACCGAGGCCAGGTTGAAACCGAAAGTAAGACCGAGATGGAATCAGAAATATGGGACCGGAAATGGTTATAGACATAGGTCTGGGACCAGAACGACAACGGAACTGAGACCGCACCGAAACTAGGACTGGGAACAAACCTCGAACCACTCCTATTATGATGAGCTTTGAACCGAGACCGACTTTTTCCAATGTTTGGTGATTGTTCATAGAAATTTGGTACTTATTCGCAAACCCTTCAAGCCATAGTATAACCGTTGAGCTTCGAACCAAGTCGTGTGCTCCTTTACGACAGACTCCGCGCTGCACGATGGCAGGACAATGCAGTACTCAGTTTCTATGCAAGTATTGACCCGATCCAGTGGGCAAGTTCGGCTATAAATTGTCACAGTAGATTACCCAATTGATGTCGGTGACGGTACCGAAATGATGTAAGCGTTCTTTTACCCCCCTTCAGAGTTCAGAGAGTTTTCCGGGCATTGTGCTGTCGTAATTTGGCTCACGAGCCAGCAGAAGTTTATTTATAATTTGCAGTGGGGCTTCCCGCCGCTCCTCGCCTGGGGCCTCTGCGCCCGGTCTTCATTTCAAGAGGCCGGCCTGCCTCGCGAACTAGTCGAGTGTTTGTTTGCTGAGCTATTCACCTCCCTCTCAGCTTTAGTCAAGTTCAAACACTAGCACAAGTTTCGCACGTGTTCAATATACGAGCCAACGCGATCCTCCGATCAGTCCATCAAAGCCACTGATCGTTCTCTGCATACGACAGAGAAGAGTGTAAGCTGTCGAGGCAGAGAGCCGGAGACCGAAGTCAAGGTCACGTGCGTCGAGTCCGCCATCGCCGCCGCTGCTGCCGACGCAGGGAAAACAATCTGCTGCCTCAGCTGGGCTGGAGGGCGTTTGGAGCCGAGCACTGCAGTTCTGAGGGCCGAACTGTCGGAATTCGAAGGCTGGCGTCGGAAAGCCACTACTCGCGGTCCCGATCGATGACCTTAAAGGAGGAACCAGAGGCTGTCGATCTGTGCCAACTCGACACTCTGCCCTGA